>JAGDQP010027126.1:0-25284 GCA_022664845.1 Lepisma saccharinum
GTTTTGTACATGCAATTACGCTAATTAACAAACTCTTCTCTTTCAACTACAGTACAAATACACAAACAAACCAACAAAATACATACATGCTGCTTTCGTAGTACCTGTATTTACGTGTGTCATAATACTACAAATCTCATTTTAGCTCTGCGACCATATAACGTTCTGTATAATACTTTGATTGTTTACCCAGAAGCTAACGTGTTAGTAAATGTTTCTTAGTATTCTGTAATGGGTTAGACATTCTATTATTATTATTATTATTATTTCGAATCTTTATATTTTTGCAAGATTTCATTTATTAATATTTCTACATATCGTCGGTAATTATTTCCACAAATTGCCAAGACTAGATTCGTTATCTAGACTTGTTTTGCACCAAACGTACCTCTCGATTGGAGCAAACAGGAAAATCCCGAAAGCTTTCTTACTTTAAAAATTCTAGAATCTTATTCAGCCTTAATTCTATAAAATAAGTGGGTAGTAATTATTTATATCAACGTTTCTTGTACGTACGAATGTTATATCTTCCTTTATATTCAGTTTGATATAACATATGTACAATGCAAAGTAAGTGACGGGATTATCACAAAATTCTAACATAGTGTGACAATTTGAATCATCCCAATTCTCTATCAGCTATTCTCTCCTGTAATGTCTAGAAATGTATTATCTTTTGTTATAAATAATAATCTGTAAGTGTAGAAATACGCTTTGTATCCACTTGAATTATTTAATCAAATTATCATTGAAGAAATTTGTATCTACTACTTTGTCAATTGGCTTAGCTGAAATCTTTCCCATTTCAGCCTAGTAGAACAGAAGCAGAGAAGATACCTCCACTACTGTCAACTACATAACCCACCAGGCAGAAATACTTTAAAATAGAATGATAAAAAAAAACAAGACTCGAGGAAATCCTGTACGGGATTCAGGGGTAAACAGCCAAATCAAAGACATACCTCCAAAATACATCAGCACTCCACTCTCACCTAACGATACTTGACTCTTTTCGCTTTACCATTAGATGGCGACGTCTAAACCAAGATAAAGCTACAGTTCGTTTTAAGTTGCCCTATATCTAGCCATCCCTGCACTAGTGTTTAATTATTGAGGTAACAAGGGCTTCATCGTTCCTGATCAGTTTTTACACGCTCCAGAGCACAAGATTACCAGACATTCGTCTCAGTGGCCTTACCCTTCTGATTTTGGAGGCGCCTTTACCAGTACTTTACTCATAACTCACCGCAATGTCCCCGGAGCTGTTAGAGTTGATTCCATTTTTATATATAGATTTTTTTTTTTTTTTTTTTTTTTAGTTTTTATGATTTCACTTAAATTTCATCTTCATGTGCCTATTGTCATAGAACCAAATGGTTTCCTCTTCCCCGATTTTCATGTCTATTTTGTTGTTTCAGCGTAGATGTTCGATTTTGTTTACCACCTATTTTGAAAAAAAAAAACATGACACAGTAAATTTCTTCTTTTCTCTGGTAACGACACTGGAATCTTGAAAATATACAATATAAATATATTTCAAACCTAGTATTTTATTTTATTTAACTACAATTCTTCAAAATATTTTTTTTACCAGTACGATAATACATGTTATGTAGAATTCTAAAATATACATTTATACTCACTCATGGGTTTAATCCAATATTTTCCAATTCAGCTAGGACGCAACTTTACGCCATTTCTTAAAGCCAGGATCAGAAACCGGATCTTGGCACACACAGTGGTAAGTGAGATTCCCTTTAAAATGTGCTCACAAAATTCTTGCTTTTTTGCTCTCCCCCACCCACCCATCCACCAACTTCCCATTCATTTTCTTTCCTTCTTCTCCATAGCTCTCCACGGCATAGCCACATTTTTTTGTTCTTTTTCTTCTCCATATTAGCGTCGGTGGAAGCTCAGGACACAATTAATGCTCTGAATATTTCATGTGTCTTACTGTCCCGCTTGCTTGAATGCACGTAATAATGCTTTGGAATCTCTGAAATAAGGACGGAGGATTATAGAAAAAGCTTTCTGGCAACAGTGGACGGATTCCACCACGACTATCATCTTCTTTGCAGTAAGAAAGAAGGTGGGAAACACTATATAACGATTGTACGTTTTATTCTAAAGATCTCGTATGAAAATACCGATCAAAAGGCCAGTTAGCCTGCTTCTTCCAGTTATTCAGTTTTTGCTCCTTCTTTGTGAATTCCGGACGCAGAACCTACGGGAGAAGAAATGTTACATTCTCCTTTTTAATTTCACATCTGAAGTGGGGGAAAATTTCAAAATATACTCATTTTCGCCTAAAATTTATGCAGCCCCTTTACTTACAGGAATTCTCATCTTTTTTCTTTTTCACCAAGGAGGGAACAAGATGTATATTTGTTTCCTTAAAAATGTATTGCACAAAAATTATATTTAAATTAGTTCTCAAAAGTTTCCTTTAATATCATTTGAAAACTAATCGTATTTGTAAACTAGGTGTTTCTTGTATCCGGTTTTAATATACTTTCAAAGATAAAAAAAATCAACAAAAAGTGAAAGGAAAGGAAGGTTTGAGTAGCCCAAAAGGTGTCGAAAGCGAATGAAAATAAATAATAGTGAAACATTAAAAAGAAAAGGCACAATTGACCAAATCCTTTTGTGCATTCTAGTGATATAGGAAGATTACTAAAATGAGACAGTTCAGCAAATTTAACACGACCATTCGAACGTAAGAAGACAGTATGTGTGTGGAGGAAATTCATCACGCAAAATTCTAATTCTCAAAACACAAAGAGATAAAGGAAATAATTCTAGAACAAGAAACCGCAAATATGGTGACAGTGCTAGTACAGTCACCATACTAACCGGATTTGACACCTTGTAAAGTCTATGTGTTACGTAAATCAAAACTGCATCGCAAGTCTGGGTCCAATTTTCAGTCTGTATCTATAAAAAAAATATCTTCAGAGGAAACAAAGAATCAGCGGATTTGCTGGCAAAGGTTGTTAGAAAATGACTTAACACTGCCTTGAAGAATGGGGGATGCACGTTATAAAGCTTTCGGCCACGCCCTTAACCACTCCATATAAATTTGTATTTTTAATTAATTTTGATCATAATACTTTATCCATCTGAGAAAATTAATAGAATATTTTGGAAATTTAATAATTTTGAAGCGGACAAAATGTTAAAGAATATTTTCATACCAGAAAACTGTGAGACTTCATTTAATTTTATCCTTGAGATTGTATCCAAATCGGCAAAATTAAGAGCAAACAAATATACATCCTCTCTAATCAGAATTTATTCAGTTGCAGTGTCAATAGCATCTAGCATGCATCAAAATCATAATGTTTTACTGTTTGTCCACCAGTAACATTTGCACTGTTTGTACATCAGCAGATTATAGTCTTAACGCCCATGGCTTCAGTCATGCTCTTTGCAGTAGAAGATTCATTAGTGCGACCAGTCGAGAGAGGAAGAGAAAGAGAGAGATCAACATAGCTGGACTGTGCTGCAAGCTCTCAACAGGGACTGAGAACACTCTCTCCGTATCCCAAATACTCCTCATAAAGTGTTATGTGGTTCCGGTTGTGGCGATCACTGAGAACGTCGCTGCTAAAGTGCTATCAGATATTCCCTCTTGTGTTCGCTGATTTTATTTCTTTCGCATCTGCCAACTCTCTACCACTTGGAACTTCCTACACACAAATTTAATGACTAGTCTTAGCGTGGGGATAAAGCTTCAAAGAGACCCCTGTACGTTTTAGTTCTCTGGAAAATATAATATATTTAGGATTTATGGTCAAGAACTCTTGATTTCTTCTCTTTCTCCGAAAGGATTCATCCAGAAAAAAAAATGGGCGTCTATTGATCGCAACAAGTTGGCCCTCGATTATAATGTATTCGATCCCAAGGTGTATATAATATATTATTCTTAGGAAGGGCAGAGTTGCGACAATTTGTTAAGAATAAAGTTTAAACTCTTCTAAGTTAGCATTCAAATCTGAATATTTAAGTTTTATCGGAGCGACGTCGTTTTGGACGTTTTGAATAGGATATTTACACACTGTTGTAATACTTAACCATTTTGGTGTGAGATACCTTGAAGAGATGCCTGTGCAGCATTCAAAGAGAAAAGTTATTTCCTTGCATACTATCAGGAAACAAAATGCTGAAGTTTGCTTGAGGATACAGTAATCCAACTTCTTGTGTTCACATGTTAGTAATATCATGAAGTCTAGTTCTGTAAGAAGAAAACGGCATAGAGCAAATTAAAGTACTCTATCTTCCTTAGTCCATTACGAGTAGAAATAGAAAACCTCCAAGTAGGAGTTAATGAGAAAAACGAAGCTTCAAAATGATTAATTTCAGCTTCAGTGGCTTTATTGACTTTCAAAACTCCTTAATTCTATTTGTTTCTTCTTTTCTTCATGTTCTTTATATATTCTTTATTGACATGTTCTTCTTGATATTCTTTAGATATCGAATGACTTGTTACAAAGACAGCTAAATCACAATCAGAAAAGATCTCTCAATAGTCTTAAGGTTAGTGTAAAGCGACACTCTCCATTTCCCTCCTAAATCTCTAGTGTCTTTATCTTTATCCACGAAATTTCAATGTGTTTTTTTTACAAATTCATAACTACGAAGTTCAATCATTTGAAAAAGAAAGTTCATAGCCATTTAAAGGTTTCAGTCCATGCCATTTTTTTATTTTCTATCTTGTTCTGTCCAGGCCAATCTTTGATTATCATGTTCTCTCGATGCCAATTTTATTTTATTTTTTATCTTGTTCTCTACATACTATTTTTTATTCTTTATCTTTTTCTGTCCATGCTACTTTTTAATTATCTTTCTTATTCTGTCAATGCAAATTTTTACATCTCTATTTTGTTTTGTCTATGTCATATTTTATTCTCTACCTTGTTCTCTCTATAACAATTTTTTGTTCTCTATCTTGATCTGTCCATGTCATTATTTATTCTCTTTCTTATTCTGTCAATGCAAATTTTGATTCATTGTTATGTTTAGTTCATGTCAACTTTCTTGATTTTCTATCTTGTTTTCTCTCTGGCAATTTGTATTCTCTATTTCTCTATCTTGTTCTGTCCATGCCAAATTTGGAACCTCTGTTTTGATCTGTCCATGTCATCTCTAGGAGCAGTATTGCAATTGTGTGCAAGGAAACATCACGTTGCCATCAAACATGATAAATTTCCGTTATACAATAATTTTAATGAATCTTTTATTCTAATCTAACTATTATTGTTTTAATCTATCAACGCATGCGCAAGAAGAGTAACACAACAAATAGTCAACGGCATGGGACACGAAAAGTAACTGGGAAAAAGAAGTGAAAGAAGAAGCAGCAGCTCAAAAACTGACAGGTAGCTTAACATCAGTTGTACCGAATCGATTTAGAAATACAGTTGGCTGACCTTGATGACCTAAGGGTAGTTTTGCAAAATATGGTACAGAACAGTGTATTTATTCACATATCAGTCAGTCTCTTGTACCCATGGCAGGGTCCAGAGGGGGGTGGGATGCGCCCTGCAAGATGTCACAATGGAAGGAAAAAGAAAGAAAACTAAGTCAGACCTAAGACCTACTATTCTCTCCTTTTTCTTTCTTTCTCTCTCTCTCTCTCTCTCTCTCTCTCTCAGCATCTTTCTGTCTCTTCGTTATTTGCTTATATCGTATCTATGGCAACCAGAGATGTGCTGCAGCCTCAGAAACGGGAAGAGGTTTTTCTTCATTTTTTTTTCTTTTTTCAAGCGGAACTGGCGAGATGAAGGATCTCATTATAGAAACATAGGAAGTGGAAACCAAGACGGGGTGATTTTCTCCGAATTTTTCCTTACGTCACACGCAGTCTCTCACATCCAACACAATACACACACACACACACACTGAAGAAACAAAACAATATGGAGGGAGACTTTTTCGTCAAAAAAATCTCGGTTTCCTGGGTTTCTTGCAGCCATCCGCCTGTAGGTTTATTCAGCCTCCCAGAAAGAATGCAGCGAAGAAGGAACCATGTAACGACAGAACATGTTGAAGACCGAAAAGACAAAATTGGACAAAAAAAAAGCGGAAGTAAATAAGAAAATAATGTCGCGAGGACAAAAACATAATGGAATGCTTCTTCCAGTAACTTGTTTTCCTCCAAGCCACTTTATATCCCTCTCTCTTTTACATCCATTTTTTCAACACATTCATATATGGACATAACACAGCTGTGCCATCTCTACGCTTAAATATATATATCTAAATTAAAATGTAATATGTATAAATAAAAGGTAGAACAAAAGTACAATGACTATTTTAATTTTCAAAAAATCTACAGTTCATGTGTCCCTATTCCACACAAAAGAGTTGTTAAACTCTTCACCATTGCGTCTAAGATTCAACTTCCTACACTGCTAAAAATTTTAGGGAAGATTCCATGATATACCCCGAAATGTTTCAGAGTATAATATCAGTATTTGCAGTTATTGGAAGTAATCCTGAAGAAGCATCAAAGGAATATTTCTGACTTTTTTTCGCAGTGTACATACAACCTTTTATTACGATAATTCATTGTGGATTTATTGTATTGTTAATTGGAGTATGCATAACGTTATACAACTTTCCTTATTATTCATCCTTGAAAGAAAAATTAAGTCTGTACGTACTCCTTGAACTATTAGTTATAATCTATACCTTCGCTCTACTCACAGAATATATGCCGAAGACCTGAAAATTTTCTAATACACTGAATTTTTTTAAACCTAGTAAACCAGATGATTCTACTTTACCATACATAATACAACTTTCTTCAGTTCTTAGTAACATCTTGGATTATATGTTAGTTATAAGCAGTCACATTCACTTTGACTAATATATTCCCTTGACACGTATCAAGGTGGGTATTAATGATCAACTCCATAGGCTCATCTTTCATCAAGTTAATTTTCAACCATCTTTTCTGCTTTTATTTGAGTTAGAAATAGCGTTTGACAAGATCTGATATAAAAGACTGCTACACAAGCTTCTATAGTACAGAATCCCGATGTCTTATATCCTTCTTTATTGTCGCCTTATCTAAGTTCCAGCAAGGAAACACTCTCATCCAGTCTTCATTCTTTCTACAACGTCAAAACATTCTGCTCCATTACCTTTCCTTCATGTTTCCACTTCATGTCTATATCAGCAAAAGTCTTTTCGAAATATCACAAAAATTCCAACTTATAATGAAAAGACTTGGATTCAGATTTCAATGTCAGTTACATATTGAGTCTTACAAGGAAGGGTCCATATGGTTATCGCGCAAACCCCACTCAGATATAATGCATCTGCCATATTATCCATTATGATGATACATGTGCATCACCAAAAATTTAGAGTGTTATGGGTCACAAAACCAGAAGCGGGGGGGGGGGGGGCGAAGCTTTGAATTTCTCAAATATGATGTAAGAGAAGTATTTTAGTTCAAATTGGAATATCTTTAAAATTGTTAAAGTTATCTAAACGATACATGTCATTACGTTATCCCAGGAATCCATGTACGGAGCTATCTTGACATATTTGATAGATTCTGAGTTTCCACTACATGTATCTGTCAAAGTTTGCAATTCTTTCCTATTCTAGTAGTTTTTTTTAAATATATTTTAATTTTTACATAATACTATTTAAAGAAAAATATTACGAGTTGGTAACACTGCTTCACAGATGGTAACTCTGTTCGTGATTCTAGTTTCTACTTCTGGTCAGTGTTGACAGTTTCTCTTTGTTGACTTCAACCATTTTAAAGATACTCCAATTAAAACTTAAATACTGCCTTCATATCAATCACATTTCTGAAATTCAAACTTTTGGGACCCCTAGCTTCTCTCGGTTTTACATCCAAACACAGTCATTAATATGTATTTATCAAGTGCGGTCCACATCCCGATTCTAAATATGGCTTTCCAGCTTGTATTGATGGGAAACGTGCTGTCCTCACTGACGCAGTACTGGTCAATCTCTAACATACGTCACCAAAATAAAATAAAAATCTTGTTACTGTGGATATTTCAATGAATATAGGTTATATCTGGAATACTGCATTCAGAACTGACACTAGTTTATCCTAATTAAGCTTCGGCTTCTGAGATACAGGATACCCCACAAATGATGGTCTTACTCAAACATGAACTGCCCCTGCTGACCTATTAAGCAACATTTGTTCTATCTTTTCAATTGACAGTGTTTTCATTTGATGCAATTGGTAACTTCAACATATTTTAAAGTTAATTTTGCAAGTTTATTCATTTCAAATTATAATATTTATTATTCTTGTTTGTACTTTACGCAGGAATACGAGTTCTTTATGAAGAGACTGCGCCAACAACACCAATGTATTTTGTGGTGAATACATATTGTAACAAGAAAGAAGAAATGCCGGGAGAATGGAGTTAGGGAAGGTTTCAAGTTTGCTGTGCCTATGGTGTGAAGAGAACCCGAAACCACCATGATGATAGTTATTTCTGTGTTGTGAATGTGAAAGAGTTTGATCCCTCAACAAATGTAAACGAGAGTATTCCGATTTGAAATCAGCACGCGATCAGTACCACATGACGAAGATGTTTGGAATGTAGTGCAAGTAATAACAGTGTAAATGAATATCAAGGACTCCCAAGCACTTAAACACTTCGTCAGTTCTCCCTAAAAGAACTAAATGGTCCACTATGGGACCTAAGTCTGTCAAAGCAAGTACAAGAACTTTTTATTTTAAAAGGTAAAAAAAAATGCCTAAGGTCAGCTGTTAAAGTAGCAGTGTATCGTAGAAGAGAGGAGGAACTTCTTTCATACTTCAGTCAAGATGGAGAATATGTGTGCTCCAATAACATTCCTGAATTACGTGTTCAACTGGAATCAGTACCATAAATACCAGATGGTTGGCAACTGTTTATGGACAGCTCGACCAGAAGTTAAATATGTTATGCACAATAGTAGCCACTATACATCTCTTCCAGTTGTTCACTCAAAGTACCTTTGTTTCATTTCCTGGTTGAATGGTAGAGCAAACAATGACCATTGAGGAAAGGTGACAAGGGCTTCAAAATACGACATGACTGTAGGTGCAGCGAACATAATTCATGAGGCATTAGTCGAGAGAAAAAAATCATTCTCCCATCACTTCATATCAAACTTGGACTGATCAAACAATTTGTTAGGGTTTTTCACGCAGACAGCAGCTGCTTCAACTACATATTTATATATTGCTCTCGGACTGACGTGAGTAGGGAGATACTAAAGGTAGGAATATTTTATGGTCCCCAAACACGGAAACTCATTAACGATTCCAATTTTAGCAAACGTATGACTGACGTCGAAGCTTCTGCCTGGCGCAGCTTTCTCTCGGTTGTCAAAAACTTCCTAGGGTACCTCAAAACAGAATATTATGAAGAACTGGTGGAAAACATGATGGCTAACTTAAAAATTTTGCGTACTAATAAGAGCTTAAAGTTAAGGAGATATGTTCATTTTCCACACGTTGCGTCCCTAAAACGCGACCAATTCAAAGGCATAGGAAATGATAGTAGTCTCGTATGATATACTTTCGTTTCGTCAATCGTCGGCAAGATGCCTTTTCCGACACTTGTAATTAAAAGGAAATATATGAGAGATGGCAGTATTTTGCGATTTCTGCCAACAATAATCAATTAAAAATAGCTAAACAGCAATTTAAAAGTAGCTAAAACCCTACCTTAACAATGTTAGAATCAGGCGCGTTTGTCGCTGGAGCATCAACAAAAGGTAGAAAGACAAATTGAGAATGTTTGTATGCTATGGATAGTATCAGAAACAATTTGTGCTGCCTTCAAAACATCCTTTTTGAAACAAGGTCACGCGTCACATAGTCGAGAAAAAGGAATATTTTAAATATGGCATTTATGGAACTAGGTCCTTAACCCTTTTCGAAACATTGCAGATGACGGCCGAAGTCAAGAGTCTTGCTACTATTGAAGATATACTCAAATGGCTAGATTCTACACCACGTATTATTATGTGGCCAAGGGATTAAGATGGCATATTCGATATTTCGGTAACAACATGGCGGTGCAAACGAAGAAGTTTTATTGTTGGTACTGGAATGCTGAGCTATTTTATTTTATATTGTATTTCCTTGAGGATTGCTGATTTATATAGCGCGGTACAACATTGCATTTATTGCAGTTATTTAAGACTAAGGCGATTTGTGGATACATATTTGTTTTTTTGGTTTGGTGCAGATATACTCTTTTGGTTTGTTATTTCATGTACATACAATACTAAATATGATTGAAACACAAGCAGTGCTGTAATCGGAAATAAAGAAACTAGCAACTCTTCGACCCCAGTGGCCGACCATCCTAACTGAGGTTTCTCCAGGGTTTTTCCTCAGTAACACCAGGCAAATGCCGGGATGGCACCTTCAACAGAGGCCCTGGCGGACACCTTTCCAAATCCTTTCCCCATCCCCTATCCTGGCCTGAGCCTTAGATGCCTAAAGACCTTAAAAAAGATTTAAATTTAACTTCAACAAGTTAAATAAAATTGTAACACAAGAGAATTATGACTCTAATGTTTCTAAATTAACCATCTCTGTCGTTGTGGTTGCTAAACGATAAATAGACAGAAGTAACAAATACGTATAAAATACAAAAAGTAATTGAACCACTCAGAGTAACGATTACGTCAAGTTTACAAACAGCCTATTAACAAGTCTATCAGCAACATTGGCTCACTATAGTTACTAACCTAACTTTGGTAGCTAAATTCTATACACTGTACCAACATATTAAACTTTTTTAGCAAATTGTCGATATCTCTCCCCTTCTCGGGTCCCTTTCAATAGACGTTTGTTCTGCAGGAAGTCTTTAAAATGTCACTGCATATTGCACTCTCACGTTTTCCTTGTAGCTTGCAGTTCAGACTTAAGAGTCTTCAATACCTTTAGTCTATTTTCGCCCTTTTTCTCAATTTTCTCAAAACTGAACGTTTTATCGAAAAAGTGAAAGTAGAATGTTTCTTGTATTTAGAGCGAAAAAACAATACGTTACTACTATTGTGAAGAGTAATTGGCTAAACGCGGGACAAATCAGTTTCCGGCTCGACATTGTTAAGCCAGACGCAGAACATGGCCATTGAAAGCAGTACTGTCCGGCCAAAAGCACTATAAATGGCCACCTTAGTCATTGTCTTAACTACCGTATATATCTAATCAATCACCGAAAAAATACATATTTACTATAGGAAGGGAGTGGGAGACAGATATTTCGTTTCGTGGCAAGAAGAATGTATCCCTCATTTTCTTCGTTATCTGTACATTTCTTCATAATGCCAAGTATTATATTTCTGGCGAATATTCCTGGTATATTTCAAATATTCAAAGAATATTACTGAAATAGAAGCTAAAATAGAATATTCCTGGAATGTGCTGATTTGTGAGGGACTATATATTGACTAAGCTAAAATAACTTGAATGTCTTGTTATCGAGAGATCCCAGATTCACATGCTGGAGTAGTGGGTCCTGACTAGGTTTTGTCACTCGGTTTCTCAGTGACACTAGGCGAAAGCTGTAATGTTAGTTTGATTGAAGCTCAGGGTCAAATTTTCTTCATTCCTTCCCCCACAGGTGTAGTACAATGACGATCTGTACGCGACTATCGATGTAATGTTTTATGATCATACGACAAGTCAGTTTTTCAACAGAACCCCACGAAGATTGAAAATTAAGATATTTGTACAACAGCTGCAAAATGCCCCTAACTTTAAGTGAAAAGATATCCCAAAAAAGGAGGGTTTCCTTCCTTAGCCAGCAATTATGGCGCTCCGACATGGATCGTTTTGGAAATGGACACCTCATATGTAAATATAAAGAATAATTAACGCCAGCATTGTACCTAATGTAGCACTTGGTTTCTTCCAGAAGCGTGGCTCGGTTAGGTTCTGAGATTTCTTTCCCCCTTTTTACCCTTTTCACGCTTCTGCAATCCCACCCCTTTTTCCCTATTCTGTTACCAGCCTTGTTTCCACCATCAATTTACCTACACAACCACCTACCTAGACGTCTTCCGAATTGAACTGAAAAAAAGAAATGTTTTGGATTGTGCTTTCAACGTATTCTGAAATATGATTGTGTTCTTTTCTATCCTATATTTCAATTTTTTCCTCGTTTAAAAAATTATATATCTCTTATCACTACATTCTTCTTCCTCACCGACTAAAGCGAGAACAATTTACAGAATGATAAATGTTAGAGGCATGAATAACAGGGAATTTCCATTCATCTTTAGCTCTCTTTGTCATGACGATTTTGGTTCTTTTTCGTTTGATAACGTTTCGGTTCTCCTTTTTATAATTTTTCTCCGTTTTTTTTTTCTTTTTCTTTTCAATCTCTCTTCTATAGTTACATGGTCGCATCGCTCCCTACTCCTCTATCGGTGACCGTGTCTCAAAGGTCTACATGATGAGATTGAACAAAAAGATTTCGATGCTTGGGTACCTGAGTGTGTGTGTGTGATAGAGGATAGAGGCAAACGAAGTCGTGTCTCTGGAAATTTTGGACAGGCATGTCAGGAGGTTTGAAACCTTTATCCTCCCTCATCTTGCAAGGGCAGAAACATGGCGGGGATCCTATATTCGCATCGAGGCCGCTACGTAAAAAGATTTCTTTTTGCGCGGCAACCATTTATTACCAAACTCTCTCCTCTTGCGACGCGAACTGGATCTCAGAACCAGCCAGGCTAGTACCGAGTTCAATTTCAGTAATTGCCCACAACGGTTGAGGGAAACGCAAGCGAAAGGAAACGAAAAGAGTGGTCAACGGGTTATTTGTGTTGTGGATTGTAACAAATGTCTTTTACGTGCTTGGGAAAGTAGATCATCAGATATACTTAGACATACGAACACAGAAAGTATATACGTATGTCAAAATCTCACGAGATCAAGTTTAAAGAAGTCGTAAAGAAACTAACATTTGCCGTTGGAAGTAAGCCTCATCCAGATACAGCGTAGAGCTAACGACATTCTAGCTATCAAATAGAAAACACACCAGTTGTCGATATTATGACCATGACGATGATAGGCGCTCTAGAATTGAATTTGAATTTTTATTTATGGACTTTAGGCATCTAAGGTTCAGGCCGGGATAGGGGAAGGGAAAGGATTCGGGAAGGTGTCAGTCAGGTATGTTGAAGGTGCAATCCCGGCATTTGCCTGGTGTGACTGAGGAAAAACGAAGATGGGAGGCGCTCTGGAAGAAAGCAAGTATAGAACCCTAAGATCCCTGGAAAAGGTGAATCGTTGGTGGTTTCTCCACTGCCTTCCATCGGATGAAGATTATGTCCTATGGACGGAACTTACAGTTTACGTCTCGTGTTCCTACCGGGTATCGAGCTCGAGAACTTGATCATAAGAGAGCAACCGTTACCACTCACCCACCGGGGATGATAAAACTGAAGGTTGCTATCCTTGTTTGAAAATCTATCATTCTCCTATTCCTTCCGTTCTTTTTTCCTCTCTTTCTATCTTTCTTTCTTTTTCTCTGTATTATTATTATTATTCTTTTCGTAGTGCAAAAACAAATTGCAAAGAAATTTTGAACGAATTATATATTATTTATCTTATCAGAAATCTCAATTATAAAAAGCGTCTCAGCTTCGTCGGTGGTGTGATTATAGTACCAAAGTACTTTATGTACCCAGACCTGGAATTTAATATATGAGGAGTCCAGAAACCAAGAGATACAAGTGACATTTACGAATGAAAGAAAGTTCAAGGTAATCTTTTAAGCATAACCCGAAATATATGTGACAGAAAATTGTCATATTTTGTATGTGCACGCATTATGGTCCAAGATTTTCTTGTACAAAATATGACAGTGTTGTGTTTCACATATATTTGGGGTTATATATAAAATACCCCTCCCCTGTACTTTTTTATCGTAACGTTAGCTCCAGTGGTTCAGGCTGTGCATTCCTTACATATATACGTTTGGCAGTCATATTACATTCAAGAAGGAGAATTTTCATCACTTCGTATATTTCCCGTAACCTTTTCTCTTCATATCTCTTTATCAAATTCGGTAGTTTGTGGCTAATATTAAATAAAAAACAACGAATATATAAAGGTATCTTCATTCATCTATATTCCTACCGGAAGAAACCGAAAATGCATGAAAAACACTGAAGAACGTGGATCGGAGTTAAACTATGTTGGTTTGGTAGAAATTGTACAATAAGAACTGACGATATAGGAAAAGTATACTTTTCAAGATGGCGGACGAAGGTAGCGAAAATAAATGAAAACCATTGAGGTACATTGCTTTGAGTCGAAATATGTTGGTTAAAATATTCCCATAAACGCTGAAAATATAAGGAAAATTAATGTTTTAAGATGGTGGTCGAGGTTCCCAAAATGTATGAAAAACATTTATTTAAATCTGTCTGAGTCGAAATGTGCAGGTTTGGTCGAGATATTCCAGAAGTTATAGGAAAAAATTCACGGCGTCCGAAAATAACTCCAATATATGGAACCGCTGAAGTACAATCGTGCGGGTAGAAAATACATTATAACCAATTATGAATGTCGTTCTGAGTCGAAATACGTTTGTCTGGGCGAAATGTGCCTTCTGTATGAATCTTAGTCGCCAATATTGGATTCAAGATGGCGACTTTTTGATCGTTTAATGTGTTTCTCGTGATGTAATCTTGATAATTTACCTTCACGTCAAATTTCACTTCACTAGCCCTAAGGGTTATCTTAACCAAACTCTCCGGGGTACTGCACCTCCATGGTACAGATCTGCCCCCATACCCTCCCGGGGCGCAGCGTCCCCATAGGAGAGGTTTGCCCCATTTATTGTAACCTACACTTGGTCATACATCTTCATACCAAATTTCGTTTCTCTAACGTCAGTGGTTTGGAAAATGGATTTTAGGCGGCCATATTGGATTAAAGATGGCGAGTTTTTAACGTTTTCTTATATTATCGTGACCTACTTGTGATGGTACACCCTCACACAAAATTTCATATCTCTAGCTCAAACAGTGTAGAAATGTTTTTTGGGCGGCCATTTAGAATCCAAGATGGCGGCTTCTTCAAAAAGTTATAAGATTTTCCTTAACTACTCGTGATGATACACCTTTACACTAAAATTCGCATCTCTAGCTCAAACGGTGTTGAAAATTGATTTTTGAGGTCCGCCATTTTGGATCCACGATGGCGTCTTTGGAGACAATTTGTCATATTTTCGTAACTTACTAGTGATGATGTACCGTCGTACCAAATTTCGTTTCTCTACCTGTAGCCGTTTAGGCTATGCACTCTATACAACAAAAAGTTTGGCGGCTTTTTTGGATCCAAGATGGCGACTTTTTCAAAATTTCGAATTTTTTCGGTTACCTACTCTTGGTCGTGCACCTTCATCAAATTTGTTTTTTCTAGCTCCAGTCGTTTAGAGTGAGTTAGTTAGTGACCAACTGACCATGGTGTTTTATATAATGTAGGAAAGAAGGATTGCCTCTTACTTTCTTTTCTTCGTCAACGTCACTTGTATACTATGGCTTCTAGAGTCGACATAGGCGTCATATTCAGTTCTTGAAAGAGAACTGCATATGGCGTCTGGTCTCCTTCGAAACATAATCAACTACAACAGGCAAACTAAGAGACCACTAAAATATGACATAATATGAAACAGAATTCAAAACCATCACCCTTGTCTCTGCAGACAACTTCGACCGCATAGGGAAAGCTGTCAGATCCACACCTACAATCGCGTGCACAGCAAAGCAAAATGCCATAGAAAGTGCTGGAACAATTAAGAGAGAAACAGAGATACACAACCCTCACACAGAAGATACGATTTCTTTAAGGGGTCCCGTTTCCAACTCTGTTTCTCAGAGTAGGCATGGTCCCAGTTTTTTTGACACAGTATCGGTGTTCCTGCACTGCACGGGCCGTGTCTCATTGATTCATAAACAAAAGTGGCTAGTAGGGGTCTTTTTGACTTGGCATCTAACATGTTCTCCAAGCCATTGATTCCTCGGGTTGCGGGGAGAGGGCGAAGTATGTTCCAAGCATTTGATTTCCATTATTCTACAGAAGAATTGGATGGCACAGGTACAAAACAGGACGTCACAAACATGTAAGAGCCTTGAGCGAGTGTCTTCTTTAGGGCCCATTCTACCTTGGATTTCTGTTGACTTCTGTAATTATAAAATTGAGTGGTTGAGTAGTAATGTTTCAGGAGAGGTTCTGTGCATGATGATGGGGAGGAGTCGTTTAAATGTCTGCTTGTGATTTTTTATTTGTTGCATTGAACTTGTTTGCTTCACACTCACAATTACGACACTGTTGATTTACACTACTTAACATTTCCATACGTTTGGAATGGGTTGTCTCTCTCCTCTGTGTTCATTTCTTTTTAGGTTTTTAATTTGTTCATTGTTCAGAATGGTGCAGTTGTATACCTAAAATATGTTACAATACACATATACATAACCCAACACCGAAAAGCCCGACCAGGCGAAAAATGACACGAAAACGAGATAAGAGTGAAGAAGGAGACAAAATGAACATGACAACGAAAAGAAAGAATAAGGTGAACCCGACCCCGAGGCATTAGGTATTAGTCCTTTCTCCGGAGTTGCTAGGGAAGATCATCGCCAGTATTCTTGTAACGGGTACAATTACCGTTTGTACACTCATGGAATTAAATAGTGCGGGAGTCGAATAAAAACTAGCATTTAGCTTTTCTTAATTTAAATTATATTTTTGAGCCAGACAGGCAGTAAAGATTTAGCCGTGACAAGTCTGAGGATCTGTATGTTGCAGGCTTAGCCAAAAGGGTGCCTATCTTGTCCATAAATAAAAGTTAAATAGAAACTAAACACAACACCATAGACTAAAGAATTGCTAGACTCCCACAGTACTTACTTCCGTGACTGTACACAAGACACATCCACTTATTCTACGTTGCTATACGTACCTATTGGTTATTTATCTTGCAGTTTTAGGAAGATCAGCTCAAGGTAAAGCTAGACCTACAAAGAGTAGCATCAGTAAAAATAAATGAAAACACTATAATAACTTGGGGGGGTGAATTAATATACTCCTAGCAGATAAACACAACTCGACGTTGTAATAGAAAACTCTGAATACAAGGATTAACTGAAATCACTAATAAACACCATGAATAGAAAGGAAGATGACGCGGGTAATAATAAATGTGATCAAAGGAACTGGAGATTGTAACACGGCTTATTCTTGCTGAGTTAAAACTGACATTCACAGACACTTCGGGGCGACGAAATCATATTTAAAAATAATATCAACTTTTGGTGGTTAGGGACTTATTTACGCAAGTACCTCAAATCAAGTGTAATCGCAAACTACCCAAGATCAAAATGACCCAATCCATACTTCCGAATACTTTCCAAACGAGCAAGGTATATTTAAGTCCCTATCTCATAATAAAAACAATTGAAATATACCGCAACAGTAAAGAATAAAAGTCCGACTTAATACAGGTTGGCAATCAAAAATCCAGCAATCAATATTCCAGTTGCATCATCTGATATGAATGTCGGACCGCATTTTTAAATTTACCGCGTTGGCTCGCCATTGTTTACTGTAGGCGCCGTTTATTTCTTGACGGCGCTATACTCCAGAATCAGATATTTAGTCCTACTTACTGCCGTCTGTGCACAGTAGGGTTTACCTGGTACGCATATTAGTTTTTTTCATCGCTGGATGGCAATGTATTAGTTTTAAAATGAATGTTAATTAAATTCAAAAAATAAATAATTTACTAGTGAAAAGACTAATATAAATTAAAAAGTGAGTTTTATAAATTCCCGAAGTACTAAATTTGCTTTTCATTTAGTGTTTAATTTTCTTTCTTTAAAGTACTGTACAGACAGTCCTTTCTACTAAACATATACAGCTCTTAATATACATCTGGAATTTTCGTAAATCCAGCAGTCCTTAGGTCCCGAGATTGGAGGATTTTTTTTATTGTTAACCTATATTTTCGAAAGTGTGTAGGTTGGGAAGCATTAGCAATTGTGTCCAAGCCATTTCCGCAATATAGAGTATCTTTTTCTCTCTCTTACCACAATTGTTTAGGTTAAAAACATGTGACGACTTCATAATTTAATCAATATACGTGTAGAGTAGTCAATAAGACAATGTATTACGGTTACCTTTGAAAGCACGATACAACATAAAAACTTTGCTTACGATTTATTCCCACCTGGGAGGCAGAGTTAATTAATTAGTATTTACTATACGACAATGTGCAAACACGTTAGTTGAGATACAAAACATAACAAGACGAAAACCACAATTTGCAGACCCACTAGTGAGAAAGAGGAGAATATATTTCGGTAAATCCTACGTCATCCATTGTCTCCTTTATTAGACGCTTGCCAGCTTCTATTTGCAAATCCCAAAAAGGAGTTAATAGCGTAGAAGCAAAGCAAGGGCAAAAAGAGAATACTAAAGGAGACTGAACCAAGGATTTCTCTTCGGACATCGTGTACTCCTACTGTTGTCCTTACTGGAAAAGGCTTGTATCGAGATAATGAAAGACCTAATAAAGGACTACTACAGTCAAATTGGAACCAACTGTGTAAGTATAAAGTACACCAAAGAGCTATCCCCTACCCCATACACCCACATACACACTCAGAAGCATACGAGAAGCTGCTGGCACAAGGATCTTTTTACTATTCGGGCGAATTGGTAAAGTGGGAGAGAAGGAAAGGGGAGGAGTTAATAGTAGGCAGCAGCAAGTTGGCATAATAAGGAAAGTTTCTTGTCTCTTCAGCCAGCTTACAAGCATAGCTAATTCCTTCCTTTTAGATATTTGCAACCAATTTACAAAACGGGTCCTAATTACTTCAAGTGCTAATTGGGCGGTTCATTTTCTTCCTCTCTCTCTCAACTCACACACACACACGTACACACACAAAAGAATGAATGAAATAAGATATCAAGACATACGTATAACCATACTCTGGCTGTCTGTATGTGTGTGCAAGAGAGAGAGAGAGATTCAAAACTCCGAAGTAATTGGAACCTATAGAGAGATTGTGGCGGGAGAGTAGAGGACAGACTGAAGGCTTCTTGGTATAGATTAAACCAGCCATTGAGATTAAGGAAAACAGCTCTTCTTCATTAGTGACTACTTTCGTTTCCATCCTTTTTGGTTGCTATGTTTGGTTTTGCTGTTTGCATTTAAAAAAGGTATGCTTTTAGCTGGTTGGTCAAACGTAATTGATTTTTGCTAACGTTAAATTATCTTGGACATTTTGTCTTTTACATAAATATTGTTCTTTTTCCAAGTTAGATTTGACAAAATTGTTTTCTTTTCCTTCAGTACAAACAAAAGGCCTTCATATTCCAAAGAAACTTTCTTAATGGATTGATTTTGCTTCAAATTTTAAAAGTATAACTAGTTATCACTATTCGCTATTATAATAAATATAATCGTTGGAAATTATTCCTTTACACTGGAATGATTTGGGAAACTCATATACGTGCTTTCCTAACCGTAGACTCAAATTTGTCGATGTTCTCTCGTCACTTGTTCTCCAATCAAATATAAATGTTGGGTCAGCAATAGAGCAAAGAAAGTTAGACCAACCATGTACTCAAAATTGAACCATTATATAATGGTACAGAAAATCAACGAATCACAGTATTTCTTTAAATATTTAACAATTATATAGTCTATTTTCAAATAGTATTATAGTAAATACTAGTGAAATCTATCAGTTAGAAAAGAAATTAGAAAAATATGCATCCTACCATCTCTATCCTCATTGTTGATCCTTAGAAAAGAATGGTAACTGTGCAAAGTTCTACTTTCACTTGCTAATTAGCCAGAATTGTCCAGCCACCAATGAAATGCAATATATTTGACGTGTTAGACAATTTGTAGGAATGTAGGAAGCATCTAAAATTATATAATTAAGTACAAGATGTAAAACTAATAATAAACCAGGGTCACTTCTTTTCTTATACTTACTAGACATCCATTTTTTCTGCTTTTGATATCAGGTATTCGGTCTCTTTTTTTTTGTTTGTTTTTTGCGCGCATTTATTAATCATCCTGTATACACACGGAAAACACCAAAACAAAAAATTGCGGCATCATGAAGGATTCCTTTAGACAAAAAGTACAAAAGAAAAATTGAGCGGTTAATCATTTATAAGGGAACTCTATTCCGCTCCATCTTGCGTAGGTTCTGACGAATTTTCTTGAAATCCGCTTTCACAGAGATTAAGCTTCAATCGTAAAATAAATACGGACAGAGACGATTCCATCTCTTCTTTTGTGCAATAAAGAAGTTTGAATGGTATCCGCTTACGAGACCCACACAACCTTTTTCTGACCTCAACAATATCTCTTTTAATAATAACAGAAGAAGAAGGAACAAGCTATTTGAAATAACTTTGTTGTTGTTCTCTATACTTCTTCTTACTAATGAAAAAACTGTTTCTTTTCTGCCTCTAACAAAGCTTTAGCGAAAAAAACAAAGTAAACAACAAAGCTTCAGGGAACACAAAGAACTATATTTTCCTCTGAAGAACATGTTTTTCGTTGGCATCTGCAAAACCACTGAAGTTTTCGAAAGTATCTGTTCGTCTGCCTACAAACAGGATCTCGTTCTTTTTAATATTTAATCTAATTTTAACCAAAATTTGGTTTGTGAATCGGATCAGCTTAATACAATAATATTATATATATATATATAACATTTCGTAGCACACTTTCATGTAACTTAATTGGTTTCTGAAGAACAACATTTTCGTAATTCATTTTTACCCCACTTTTAGACTACCTATAGAAATTTGAAACTTTGCACAGCCTTAAATCCGATGACAATACTTAACTATGTGAAAACAATTTTTCAGATTTTCTGAGTTTTCATGAATTTTCCGTAGATTTCCCACTCAGAACAAGTTTGTGATAAAAAGATTTTAAGGGTGCAGCACAAATTTATTACAAATTAAATTGAACTTGATGAATTTCATAAATGTGTGGCCAACGTTTCTGTAAAGGTTTTTTTACCCGTAACAACTTGATCTTCCATGATTAATTGATTGCATATTGTTATTAACATCGTAAACGAGTTTGGTGGGCTCCTAAGGACAGGGTCTACAGTTTCTATTTGTAAAGTGGACTCCGAAACACTATATTCAATGGATCCCCACGGGAATCGAACCTGTGAACACATGCACAGAACGCGAGCGCGCTACCCTTCAGTCTGTTTTTTTAAAGTATGAGAAAAATACTGAGCTAATGACTAGCGTTTTCATGAAATTGAACTTTTAAAAATTTGTTTTTTTTTTTGTTTTTGTTTTTTGTTACAAAACTAAATATTTCAAAAGGTGATCATTACACCAAAATTGAGCAGAAAAAACTGGATAGAGTATCAAGCTACAAGCATCTGTGAATGAGTCATTCAATTAGATCTTTTTTTCAGTTGGACGATAAAGAAGATGAGAAAAAGATTGTTGGAACTGCTTTTCATTCAATTTAACTGATTATGGTCTCTAGACATCAGGCTGGAAGCGTTTGTTTTAGAGCGGTAACATGAACTGTGCGAAGGAGAAAAGAAAGAAAATTCGAATTGTGGATCTCAACGAGAATGGAGAAGAAAAAAACAGCTGGAACTAGGATTTTCGTACACCCCCAACAGCCCGAAATATTCACGGACACCCTAGAAAAAATTGGTTAACATCCTCCCTTCCCAATGTTTACCCTGTATTTATATAATATTTGCATTTCACAGTGATCAGATCAATAATTTAACACGTCAACTTCATTAATAACTTTAATCTAACATTTAAATTTTCTTCAGTGTAATCTTTTATGTAAAACTGAATGGGAAATGCATAACTTCAACACATACGTATGAAGTGTTGCCTACCCCTCAGGCGTTCAGAACAAAGTTTCTCAAATTTTGAAGGCCTGTAACTTTCTGTTCCACTAAATTCCGAAACGTAGTATTCCAGGAATATTCATTTTGAACACATCATCAATGCACTGTGGAAGTTTCAGTCTGATTTTGAAGTCCCTCCGCAGACAGTTTCCTTGTTAGTGAGATAAAAAAGTATGGTAAAGCAATGTGTGTAAATTCTATGATTAAATTGATAGAAAATAAAGAAAGAGAAAGAAAAAAGAACTGAAATGGAATTTATGACTCAAGAGAATGGCCAAAGCGAAGATACCGTGTTTAGCGAAGATTCTTCTCTGAGTATAACATAGAAGATTACACGGTAGAGTGACTGCAAAAATTGAAGAAGAAGAATTTGGATTTCGAAGAGGGAATGAAATATAGTATTCTATTCGTTTGTTAAGAAAGAGATACATAGAGAAACGTAGGGAAGTATATCTAGCATTTGTTGATTTGGTAAAGGCATTCGATCGAGTCAACTGAAAAAAATATTAATACAAGTACTGAAGAATACAAGTGGTGCAATGGGAAGACCGAAGACTTATAAGGAACGTGTAACTAAACGAGAGAATGAAAGTAAAAGTGGACGACGACTTATTAGTTTTTTTAGATCATATCGTTCTTGCAGAAAATGAGACGTCACTTCACAAGATTTAAAAACAGCTTAATGAAAGCTGTGATAAACATGGAACGAACATAAACGTAAATAAACGAAAATAAGCGTAAATAAAACGGAAAGCATTATAATTGAAACAAATTGAACAATAGTAAACATTAAGATTGGACGAGAAAAAGTAGAGCAGGTCTTCAAGTATTTGGATTGTCTTATCCAACAGGTTTTCAAGTATTTGGATTTTATTATAAGTGAACATGTGAAATGTGAAAAAAATGATATCAAGGCGAGAATAGAATGACGGAACAGGCGTTCAATAAGAAGGAGAATCTCTTCTACAGATCGATGAACAAAGATTTCAAGAAGAGATTAAGTAAATGTTTTGTATGAAGTATAGCGTTCTATGGAGCAGAAACGTGGAGTCTTCAAAAAAGTGAAGAAAGAAAATTGGAACTCTAAAATGTGGACATAGAAAAGAATAAAAAAAACAGTTAGTAAGATAAAGAAGGTAAGAAATTAAGAAGTTCTGAAAAGAGCAGGCGAAAGACGAACAACCGTGGAAATAATAAAGCAAAGAAAGAGAAACTAGTTAGGACATTGGTTGAGCAGATATTGAAGATCGTAATTGAAGGCCCAATTGAGAGAAAGAGGAACACGATGAATGCAACTCCATGACAATATTAAGGAAGATAAGTCGTATTTTGAGATAAATAGGAAAACGCAAGATCAAGATGAATGGAGAGGGCTTAGCTTGCCTTCAAGAACCTGCCATTATCGGCAGGACACTAATAATTGATAATGATGATGATGAGCATACGCTGAAATATGAAAAGAAAGGTTACTACACAGTTGTTTAAAACATTATAATTTCCAGATCGACTTTTTTTTACTTGGAGTTGTACTTCAGAGAATTCAGTTTGTTAATAAGATAAACATAAAATGAAGTTTATGGGTGGTAACAGCACTAACAGTTTGTTAATAAACAGCAAAACGTAGCTATGTGTAATTTGAAGTGTTGGGCTGTAGAACTTCACAGCTCATATTTCAACATGATCTCTCTCTTTCTATTTGTTCTATAAATTCCTTCCATCACGGTTTTCGTCTCATAGATCCATACAACAATTGTGCCGTTAGGTATTCCAAGAAGATAAATCGAGAGAAGAGGAAACATAATAATTTTTTTTTTTCCACCGAGTTGAAATACACTCCGAATGGTCGAACCAAGAGAACGAGTGATTTTATTTTTTTTATTTTTTTTTTAATGTGCCACGAAACCGACAGACAAAGCAACGGGAAAGATATGTGTATATATTGACACGTGTAATGATGAGAAGCGGATGATGAATTGAAGTAAGCAAACAGAGCATACAGCGCAATCTGCATGTAAATATATATATACAACGTGCGCAGTAGCGGAATTGCCGCTTATGTTCAGATGACTGATTTCACGGTATAGCAAGCAAGCGTTTGGATAGGATTTTCGCTTCTCTAGACTAGAATACGCACACACACACACACATGAGCGTGCAATCTATCTCTCACATACATATATACACATAGTTATTTATGCACACATCTGCTTCCCTATTTCACTGAGACATAAAATGAAACGGAGGGAATGATAGCGTTGGTATCAGTGGCGTACTGAGCTATATCAAACAGGAGTAACTTCTCTTGTGCTTTCAGTACCACGGGAGGAGAGAATGAGGGAGCTGACTGAATGAGAGCTGAGATATAAAATAAACCACAACAAGAAACAGAAGAAGTAAATTGACAAATTTATAGAAACCAAAAACAACGCAATTTAACAACTAGGATTACCAGCAATGACAGTTTTAATAGACTTCCAGACTCCTTTTTCAATTGCGAATTTTAATGATTTCCAGGTATAACATATAGACAAATGGAATATTTCAAGTTTTAAATAAAACCAATATAATAGTAATAATGAAATTGTGTAAATGTTTTTTTTTAAAAAAAATAACTGGAAAATTGTAAAAATACACTTTGAATTACGAAGTAAGAAGTCGGCGCATTCACAAAGCAACTCTTTTTTCCCCACGGGTAGAAAATAGTTCAAAATTTATACCGAAGACTAAGGACCAAGCAAATAGGGAAAAATACGACATGTGGATACTCTCCACCGTTAGCAATACTCAGCTCCCACAAGCCGCTGTAAACAGGTGGCATCTCACTCCTAATTCGATGGAGCGAGTGATGCGATGGTGGGGCAGTGTGCGCCAGTGTCTGCATGAGTAATGGAGGTTTCCAAGGAAAAGTAGTGTGATGTGACCCTATTTCTTACAGCCAAAGGTCGGAGACGGGCATTCGTCACATGATGGACACTGTTTATAATCAGCATTGTTTAAGTGATTTCGTCCTCAGGGACTGGGTATCGAAACGGCCGGTCGTCTTTAAGGACAAACCAATCACGCCAGGTTATATGCAGACGGTTGAGAACTTGCGTGGGATGATAGACAGATAGTACGAAAGCAATTAGCCGCTATTGTTGGCATCAGCAATAGTCGTGTTCATACAATTCTGCATGACAGGCTGCATTATCTTAAGGTTTGCGCTCAGTAGGTTTGACGATATGACTGAGAATCGAAACATGGCACATACAGTATGTGGTTGTGTCTATAGCATCTGGACTACTACCGATTAGAAGAGACTATTTCCTACTCCGCATTGCGACAACGAAC
>JAGDQP010027127.1:4042-25282 GCA_022664845.1 Lepisma saccharinum
AATAATAATAATAATAATAATAATAATAATAATAATAATAATAATAAATATGCGAATACAAAAAAGCGGACTTGGGATATTTTTCAATTCAAGTCTTCAATTAAAATGAGAAAATTAGAACCAATAATTACTGTTGGTTCACCAGCAACTTAGATCGTGCTTTGAAGGTTCAATTCGGTATATGTAACTGAATTATACAGTATGTTATTAATTTATTTTACATTAATGACCTGGTACAAGTGGATAGGTATATATGGCCGTAGTCCATGATAAGCAGGAAGGATGTTAGGGCCCATATTTTCCAGAAAAGGGATGGGGAAGGTAATGACCAGGCTCTTGGCATAGGTACTATCTTGGTATTCGGATGATAGTCCAGGTAAATCAACCCATATTTTGAATGTAGAAGAAAAAAAATACTAGAAAGCTAATTTCTGCTGGAAAATGTTAGGAGACCTCCCTGACCTCCCACAAAAAATCTCTTGGAATACCCTTGGTGAAACATGCCAGAAATCTCTCAACGTCTGTCATCCTCGATTTAAAAAAATGTTTTGAATAATATATCAATTGGAGAAGAAAACGAACACTACAATCCTAATTTCTTTTTTAAAGTGCTAAGGGACCCCTGATCTCATACACACAAAAAAAACTTTAAATTCCCTTTGGGGAACATGTCTAAAATCCCTCAAACATCCACCAACTTTGATTGTTCAAATAAATGTATTTATTTCAAATAGTAACGGGAGTTGAAGGAAACAAATATTTGAAACCTAATTTCTGTTGAGAAGTGGTAAGCGGACCTGAACTACCACTGAAAAATTCCCAAATTCCACTAAAAATACCTTAAACTTCCACCATCTTGGGTTTTCCGAAACAAATTTATTTCTTTTTAACAGTTTATCGTACGGTCATGGGGTTTGTATCAGTCTACTAGGTTAATACCAGAAGATATTCTAAAAATAAAGAACGGGTGTTTCATCTTTTTTTTTTTTTTTAACTTTTTGTATATAATTTTCGCAAATTAGAAACAACATTCTCAACAACTGTATTCATCTATAAACAAAAGATGCATAAGATAGAGCTGTAAGTTGTTACTTAACTCAGATCACGGCTGTTAAGAGTCCAGATGTAAGTCACAAGCAACGCTCAATGGGCGAGTAAGTTGTCATACAGCAGCAGCGTGGCTTTCATCCGATCATTTACACACTTAATTTACACCACAATCCAAACTGTTTTATTTACAGTTGTTCAAAATTTTTTTTCTAATTTGCGAAAATTATATACGAAACTTTTTTTTTTTTTTACCGTATAATGTAACACCCGTTTTGTACTTTCATGATATTTTCTGACATTAACTGAGTAGATTGATACAAACCACATGACCGTACGACAAACCTTTAAAAAGAAATAAATCTGTTTCGGAGAACCCAAGAAGGTGGAAGAGATTTCAGGTAGATTTTCCGTATTTACTTCAGTGGTAGGTCAGGTAGGTCCCCTTAGCACTCCCCAGAAGAAATTAGCCTTCAAATATTTGTTTCCTTCTACAACTGACATACTATTTCAAAGAAATAAATTATTTGAACAATCAAAGTTGGAGGAATTTTGAGAGATTTTAGACATGTTCCCCAAATGGAGGGATTTTTCTGTGGGAGATCAGGGGTCCCTTAGCACTTAGGAAAGTAAAGATTGAAAAGAAATTAAGATTGTAGTATTTTTGTATTCTTCTCCTATTGATATATTACTCAAAAGAAATAAATTTGTTCTTAAAAATTCGAGGATGGCGGACGTTTGAGAGATTTTTGGCATGTTTCCCCAAAAGGGGATTGCAAGGGACTTTTCTGTGGTAGGTTATGCAGGTCTCCTTAACACTTTCCAGAAGAAATTAGCTTTTTAGTATTGTTTTCTTTGTTCAACTGACAAAATATTCGGAAGAAATACATTTGTTTTAAAAATTCCAAGATGGCAGTCGTTTAAAAGATTTTTTACATATTTCCCAATGGGTATTTTCGTGCGATTTTCCTGTGGGAGGTCAGGGGGTCTCCTTAACACTTTACGGAAGAAATTAGCTTTCTAGTATTTTTTTTTCCTTCTACAACCTTAATTTGCTATACTATGAACTGATTAAAACTCTTGACAAGCTGTCAAAATGACCACCAGGAGGAGAGAAACTGATCTTTCTTCTACCTCACTGAGAACTGAACCCAGCCTAAGGTGGCCATTTGTCTCTGATGTTCGTCCCCGAAATAACACTTCCGTTCCCGGGTGGTTTTGTCCCCGATTTCTAGAAAATGTAAAATAAATGAATAATAATACCTTAACTCACAGGAAATATTTTGCCAGCGAAACCAAGTTCCATGGAGAAAAGCACGAATTAGACAACTACTAACCGTAAAATATCAAAGTCAATAGCATTCCCCACAATAATATAAGAATTGTTATTGAAATATTGTTCTCTCTCCCGGGCAGAAATGCCCCTATGGATATATAATTTTATCTCATAAACTCCATATGGGTGGAGGAAAAGTCGCAAATTAAAATCGACTCCTTCAGGTAATGTTAGTGGTAAAAACAAACTTTAATATGTCGTGTGAAACTTCTAGTGAACAATTTGAAGAGACCCGTCCCTGAGTTACTAAAGAAGGTTCATTACAGCGAAAAATATCGTTAGATGAATCCAGAATTTTGTAAACAATAAAGCCATATGAATATTAAATTTCTACTTGTAAAATTATGCGCTAGTACTACATTTGTGGTAGTTGGAGTATATGGGTTAAACTTTTCCTGTTAAGTTTTTCGGATTCATCCTCAGTTTATTTACTGCTGTTCCAAAAACGCATAGAGAAAATGGTCACTCTAGCCCAAGTCCTCTCTTTGCCGAGTACGCCACGTTCCCAGGAACACGGCCATTAATTCATTACTCGATGATTCGCAGAAAACATCATGGATTAAAACACTCCTCACATACTGTGCCTATATCTTTGGCACAGAATAGCTTGTTAAGCATTCAATAGACTTCCCACCGACTTGGAACACGGGACCACGCACACAGAAATCGTTGGTGTTTACCATTTTTTTTTAACTTTATTTTATATGGGCCAGTCTAGTAACTTTGACTTCGACCCTTCACGATTCGCCTATTTACAGTCAGTTAAAATCCACACCCTGGACCTTCGAGTCGTTGGCCTAACGTCTTAGACCGCACGGCAACCCGGTCGGCATGGGTGTTAACCATTTGGATAAATTAGATGATGGACTTACTACGCAAATATATACAATAAATTAAACCTTTGATCGAGTTTCTGGCCGAAGACAGCGATGGACTAAGCAGGTAAGATCCAGATTTGAGATCTACACTTACTGATCTAATCTCTCTAAGATTATAGAGATCAATATAAACCCAAGATCGATTCATAAATCCGGAGCCAGGCCGAAGGAAGATATATTCACATCCAGACCTATGATTTGTATAAAGGCCCTTGTAATCCTAATATAGATGTTGATGAACGATACGTGTATTCCGGGGGACAGTACATCCCAGATTAATGTAAATGGTTCCATACCAGAGATCCAAAACTTGTAAGAGATTTAGAACCAAGATCTGGATTCTGACACAAGATTCGATCCTTGGGACCAAGCAGCTGTATTATATCTATGAGTTGATAGAGCGTTGGTTTCGCATTCAGAAGGTGCTGGGTTTAAACTCAGGCCCAGAGGCTGGCCATCCTGACTGAGATTTACGAGTTTTTTCCTTGGCCACACCAGACTAATGCCGGGATAGAACTTTGAAACTACGTTCTGCCCACGTCCTTCTTATATACTATATCGCCATGACCTTGGTCGAAATATGCCCAAAAACCATAAATAAAATTCAGTTCAAATCGAACCTTGAGATCATGTTCTCAATTTGAGATCTTACACACCAGGAAAATGCCGGGATGGCACTTTTAACTTTAGTTCTGGCCGACTTCTTCACAAATCTTTTCCCTACCTCATCCCGGTATGAGCCATAGATGTCTAAACGCCACAAAAATCAATTGAATCTGAAATCCTACAGGATGAGAATTTCGTCATACTTACATTGAATCGTTACTGACATTCTGAACAGGCTTGTGAACCTAAGGACGGGACCAACAGAACTGATAAATTAGTCTCCGAACGACTGAATAGACCGCCAAGGAATTTGAACCCATAACCACATGCACACAAAGCGTTAAGAGTTAATCTCACGTCTATTTGGGGGGTTATCTAGTCACGCCTAATCGAAGATTGGAAAGAACTAATTTTAAATGTAACTTATGACCTTGAAATACTTCCTTGCAAGAAAGTGAAATAATTACACTTTTATTTCTGGTACATTACACAAAGTACAACCAACACTCACAGATGTCTGACAGTGAAACCTTCTTTTCTTAACCCACATATCGGCAAAGTTTTTCCTGTAAAAGTGTCCTTTTTTATTTTCAGATGAAGATGGAGTTGACACCTACCGAATTCAGTCCATAACATCGTCAATCGTCTCCAGGGATCCACGATTGATGACCTTCGGACCAACAGTCCATCCATCAAGATTGAAATCAGTGCTAAGGCAATATAACAATACTTGTCTGTAACTGACGTCGAGGATAAGGAAAAAAAAATTACAAGTTATACAAGAGACTAGACTATTGCCGAATCTTGTTCAATTTCAACTCCACCCAAAATGAATGTTGTTGTTTTTTTTGTCTTTTTAAGCGTGATTGTCACTTAAGCTTTTTTTTTATAAAAAAAACTCATCACACTAGTTCTCCTATATTTGTCTTTAAAAAGAAAAGCACTGTTAGTTCCAGTGACATTTACAGTTCCACAGTCACTGTCACCAAAGAAAGACTTTTATTTTTTTAGTTCAGATACACATTCGAGTGGTCATGGGTTCGATCCTAGCGGCCGACCATCCTGACAGATTTTTTCAGGGTTTCCCTCAGTCACACCAGGCAAATGCTAGAATAGCATCTTCAACACTGGCCCTGGCCAACAACTTCCCGAATCCTTTTTTCTCCCCTATCCCGGTCTGAGCCTTAAATTCCTAAACGCCATCAATTCAATTCAATTTAATGATAGTTCAGATATGAAGCTATACTTTTAAAACCAAGGCGAAAAGAGTTGGATTCCGAATCTTTACTCGTAATCCAGATATCCAAGGTTCTGGACTTGATTCAGACATAGGATACGGGTATCAAATACCTGGACGCTGAAATCTTATCCCGAATTTAGAATCTGATGTTTGGGCTCATCACTTCCATGGCTATGATTGGTTAATGAAGTTGTCGTAAAAATATGGCGAATGAATAAATTGATATTAACGTCCTAAACGAATTGAGAAATTTCTACGTACGGAACCTACAGTGTGTCTGGTAAAGTGGACTCCGAACCACTCCATTTGATGGACCCCGCAGGGCTGGTTCGATAGTCGTTGGAAACACAAGTGGTTCGGAGCCCTCTTTAAGCTGTAGGCGCCGTCCTTATGATATCCTCCGCGGATAAAGGCAATGGCAAACCGCCATCTGTTCATATTGCACATTATCAACTTATTCAACTTCCATTATCAACCACAATGAATTCTATACACTGTATATTTGAACTTAATATTTTACTCACAATTATAATTTACGTTCAACTACATGAAAAACAAGCAAAGTGTTTTTCACTGTCAACCGTAGAATATTCTTATTTACAATATTTTCAAAATTTCTTCACCATCACGTGATTCCCCTCCCTCTTCCCACTATTGTCCTCGAGTGTACTGCGTTACTGCGTGATACAAGTTCGCTTTCAAGCCGGAGGTTCGCGGTGAATAATTCTTGCCATTAAAGTGAACCGCGATAAGGAAAAGGTTGAAAACTACTGCTACAGCTCAAAGCACCAGCAGAACTCAATTCCAAATTGCGGTACGTGAAATCACAACAACTTGTCACGGAGAACTTCGATTCATTTGCTCCCACTATAGTCCTACCCAACAACATTTCGCACTAGAGCACCGTATTCTCACATCAGATCACATTAACCGTTGTGCTAATCAATCAACAGATGTCTCTGGTGTCTGTACAGATAACATTACAACGTTGAGAAAGGGTGAAAAAAAAAAGAAAATGTGTAAGCGTGGGGAACAAAAAAAAGAAATATTCTGCTAATTAAAATCACCGATGAGGATCAATCATTTTCCTCTGTCTGGAGATCAGTTTACATGAAGAGACGCTCCATCAAAAGCGCAACTGAGCTACAAAGTCATCTATAACATTGTTAAGTAGACACGCCCTCAATGCAAACGCTATGCTTTCACCCTTGGTCTTGCTCTGTTTTATGGAGTCGTTTTATAACGCGGAAGAACCACCAATGCAAAAACATTTTTTAAGATTAAAAAAAAAAGAACATTCGCCTAAATAGCATGGAATTAATACAACGGATACTAACACATCATTCTTTTTTCATTCTCTTCCGTTGTCGATTTACGATTGATCTTTATTGATGAGTAATATCTCAAAGTTAACACGCATACAGAGGTTTCAAAAAGCTGTGATAAGTATGACGGTTTGTTGAAAGAGTTTCGTGTTAACACCAGTAGAGGCCACTACCATCTCCTGAACTGTAAGTGCTGCCACGTACTGCATAGGCATTTACTTTGTGGTAACATTAAAGGAAATAAAAGCCCGTAAGTCCAATTTTGGCAAAAACGTGTTTAATGCAGTTTTGCACAGTATTCCGATCGTCTCAAATAATGATTGCTCAATTCTAGTTGTAAACATGACAATAATGCAAAAAAGAAAGTCTGTTATGGAGTTTGTCCCTTTAGTTTCTATATGAAAGGATGTTGTTTCATCCGCGTTTTCTGAAAAACAAGGACTCGGTTCCAGCTCTCAAGTACAGATATATTGATATTTGAAAAGAATGTAGCATACAAGGGATTAATATGATTCTGTACTGTACAATACCAATTACTCGACAAATTCTTACGCGCTGAGTCCATTGTAATTTCCTACACTGTGAGAAAATATTGCGTCAATGGAGACAATGCCATACTACATTTGGAAATCACTTGCTCCGAAATTACACATATTTTTACATTTCTTCAAATAAAATGCTTTTCTTGTTTCAAATTAAAGACTTCTCTCTTAATATTATGGTCAAACACTCTCTAGGCTATACAGGGTGGGCAAATATCAGAGCTACATATTCTAGAAAATAGAAGTTCTAACGAAAACAAAAAAAAAGTTCCTTTCAATATATTTCGAAAATAAAATATATTTATTAATATTTATGGTATTAAAATTATTTCGTGGGGAATATTCTAATCCTCAGCTATTTAATTTCAGTATTGTTTTTCTCCAAATAATGTGGAATATGGTGAGAAATGAAGAGATTAGCAAGGAATGATTACGTATCCTCTGCAAGAGCAAAAAAAGGAATATGTTAAATGACTTTTACTTTCTTTGCAATTTTCAAGATCCGAAGAAATATGTTCAGAATGCTGAGAAGAAACAAAAGTCTCAAAAATGTGGATTTGTGTAACTCATTCAGTAAATGGAGACTGCTCAGTGGTCAGTGAACAAGTTTCAAAGTTTAAATGTAAAATAGCACCTTATTTGTTACAAAAATAAACCTTGGCATATATTAAGAGATAACAATATGCAGAGAAAAATGTTCCTATCAAGAAAATAAAGTAAGTCAATTTCACAAGACGACATTTGAGATCCCAAACCTTTTACAAAACATCAGACATTGTTCCTTTTGCGATTCAAAGCCTTCTCGAAAACATCTGTTGCGCTATGTTTCTTATGATTCATGGCGAGCTAATCCAAGACAAGCTGTTGAGGAAAGAGGAAATAAAAGCTTGGCTTTCAAGGCTGAATGAAACACTTAATCCAACCAAATCTCATTTAGTTGACATTTTGTACCATAAATCATGTTGGCTGACAAAAGTAACAAATGTTATACGGAACATCCAAATCTAACACAAGAACAGAGAGTGTAACCTCTGCTGTAGCCTCGGATATCGAACTTGTAAACATGGTGAAAATTTCCTTGAAGATGGAAATGTTGCCTGTACAATGCGAACAGAAATGTCTGTCATTCATATGAAGTTGATCCATCGTTTAAAAATAGAACACGGTGAAAAGCTTTCATCGAGCGAAGAGGGATCTTTCCAGCTTGTAAATGAAATAAAGGATTTTAAAAAGAATTCAAAGGGAAGCAGACATACAAGCACTTCCTAAATTCTAAAGCTATTTGAAATGATCGTATCCCGCACGCCTGCTTTCGCGGATCTGAAATGACAACCTTCACTTTATCTTGCACTGCTGTTTAATACAAAACAAATTGGCAACACCCAGAATACTCTGATCGTGAAATTCACACGATATGGAAAAACATATTGATAAGGAAACCAACTTGTTTGGTTCTAGATAACATTTTGTTCGATTTATCCTACAATGCTAGACTGACCCGCTGACCATAAGTGTAATTTGGGTTGCAAACTATCCAGGAGTTCCAGCCCACAGATGGAGTACTAGCAATTTACGAGCCAGAGGTGAAACCGTGTCACTTTTGGTGACCAGATGACCCGGACTGACTCGGCCGATTGACCTGACCGGGAAGTTTTGGCGTCGTATTTTTCGTGCTCTTGGGGTAAGATCTCTGATTCTGAGCACCCTTTGAAAGAAACAGTGTTCAAACGCAAGGAAATAATTAAAAACTGCTTTCGTCTCCGGGTCACAGCACCGAAATCGAGTCAGCGGGTCAGACCGGATTCCAAGCATAGACTCGGTCCAAAACTTGACCGAATCAGCTCTGCACGCAGCATCAAAACTGATAATTTCTCGTCCCTCTGCAGGTAAAAGAAATACCATATAAAAAAGACTAAATACAAAAGTTCGAGTTAACGCTTTTTCAAGACAATAAAGTTTCCTCAGTCATACCAGGCAAATGGCGGGATGGCACCTTCAACAAAGGCCCTGGCCTACACCTTCCCGAATAATTTCCCCTCCCCTATCCCGGCCTGAGTCTTAGATGCCTAAAGGCCAGAAAATAAAATTCGAATTCGAGACAACAAAGTGTTCATTGAAATAGAAAACTTTAAAATTTCAATGTTTTGTTTTGTTTTCATGTGTTCAGCCTGCGCAAGTGATTATTATAATATGTTAAAGGTTAGCAGTACTAGCACAGATAGTTTATCTGTGGTACTAGTTAATAGTTTTGTTTGTTTCAATTGTGATTTTTCGTCCTAACCGAGCATGTTGAACCTAGCTTCTGAGAACAAGGTCTAATATCGACTTTTTAAGTACCATGTATACCCTGTTTGTTTCCACGGAAACAGCATAATTCCCTGTCTAAACAAATCCCTTCGATGATTCTTAGTTGGTAATCAAAATATTGAACATTCCTAATAATTATGTCAAGGTAATTATCTAATTAAATTAAACTGAGTAGTATTCCTTTTTCTGTCGCGTCGCCATCCGTGTGTTTGGACAGGTTCAATGCTGTCACTACAGTAACACAACAAAAATCACATCTTAGCTTAATTACCAAGGGATCCCAAACACGTTCCGGCTTGAATCGGATATTCCAGTTCTGAGGGAATCGGTTATTCCAAAATCAGATCTGGATACTCGGTTCCAAAATCCGAATCAGAATACTCGTTTTAAGATCTAGATCCAGGAACTCGGTTTCAAGAGCCGGATTCAGGAACCCGGTGCCACGATACGATCTTCGGTTCCACGAACCGGATCCGGATCCGGATACATAGTTTGAATATCATCCAGATCCATGCACTACCACTTGCCTCGAAAGCAGCCTTTATATTATCTTGCCTCCACGATAGCTGGATTACAGGGTTTCGTCGCAAAGCCGGGTATAGTTCACTACTTATAGGATGTACAGTAAGTAAGAGTAGTCGCCGTGGATCAGGCAGTAGCGCGTCTGACTATTAATCGGACGACCCAGGTTCAAATCCCGGTCAAGGCAGTAGATACCTTCCGAGAAGCACTCAGCTTCTTATTAAATTGAGTACCAAAGTGGTCTTGGTATTCCTGGATAGCTTGGAAGGTAAAGGTGGTCGAGTGTGGGGCTGACCACCCTACCTCAATTCGTGCCTAGGCCGAGAATAGTTGGAGCGCTACCTTCACATTCCCATGCGCCGTTTAACGCACAGAGGATAGTTTTACCATTTTATACTGTAGGTAAGGAACAATTTGGAAACTACAATCCTTGATTTAAATTTGCAACCTCCATCTCACCTGCTGTTCCTTATTATTCATGTTACTTTTATATTGTCACACAGTTTTGCTTCACCTTACTATCTGCCAAATCTAAAAAGGGCGGAAGGGTTTCAACAGCGGGAAAAAGAAATGTAACACTTACTCATTGGTTGTATCCTCATATTCGTAGTCATCGTAGGCGCTGTAATCATCGATATTGGCCGCCGCTTCAGATGGTTGTGGATACATGCCCTGCGACCACACTGCAAAGGAAATGAAAGGAATTATCTTACACAGCAGCGCAAACAAGATATAGTCGAACTTTTTAATAGGAATATCGCGTTATTAACTGGTGCATAATTAAAGTTGTGTAATAGAACTAACCACCTACCGTGTTCTTTATTTATATTGAAACAAATCCGGGGCTGTGCACAAGTGCTATCCCCAGGCTTCAGTACCAAGCGTTCGATTTTTCGTTGGCAAAGTTTCGTCGAGACTTGTGTATGGCCAAAACCGATACCTTCTATATTTACTGAATGAAATACAACCATCATTCGGTCAGTTGAATTCCAAAGGAGTTGTGCTCGGACAACAGGGAAAACTGTCGCTAACAAACTCAATTGCATAGCACAACCTGAAGCAGAAAACGAGACAATCTTCCCTGTGGTGTCTTGTTGTTGGACGACGATGCTATCCAACGCAAGGGTGAGCTAGTAGTTTTCAAAGTGTTTGATTTGTGGTTCTTCATTCTTCATCCACCATACTACCTAGATATGTCTCCCATCTGACTTTTATGTATTCCCAAAACTAAAAACAAAGAAAAAAACACGGGGAATGCACGTCCGAGACACTGATGACCTGAAAAATGGTGATACTATGGATATAGGAACAAAAGAAAGATTTCTGCAAACAAAGCACTTCACAATTAAAATATATAGTCTAACCGGAAATTACAAAATCTTTTTCGAACAATGCGAAATTATCAATGGCCCATGTATTTTGTTAACGTATAGTAAGTGCACAAAACATTGAGCATGTAGGTACAGTCTGAAGTTGTATGAATATCGGTAGAAGATTTTCTTTGTTGCTCTTTATGTGTGTTTTACTGCAGCGTTTACGAGCATAATACTATTTCCTTGTATGCAATAACCAACGGAAGTCAAAATGTCCAATTTTCATTCTCTGTTGTTTAAAAGTACAGCAAATGTGTCTGTCGGAAACAACCATGACTGAGAAGCCGTAAAAGAAAATTTATATTCCGTATAACAGTTCACGAAAACCATAGGTAATGGAAATCAAAAGAAACAACGCACACACTATAACTCATTACATCAGCAAAATGGGATCACAAAAGCAAACGTGAAATGGGATGAGTTCATCTTTTTTTCTTTCTTCTAATAATTTTAACGACTTTTCGTGTAATTCCTTTGGTAGTTTGTCATCTAATTGACAAATTTTCTTCCCTAATAAAACGGAGAGTGAGAAATATACTGCACCAGAATGCGAACCATAGAGAAATGTGTCTGAACGGAAGAATCGTTCCAAATGGTGCTGCAGTCAAGCATTCTCGTGGAAGATCTTATTGAAGTAATGTTATAACCTTCCTCTCTCTCTCTTGTGTGTGATGTGTTTCCATATCGGGGAGAAAGGGAGGTGTTCTTTCAATACCAATATGAGAGATTTTGAGCAACGAGTCGCCAATAGTGCCTCTGCGGTCTGCCGAATTTCTGTCCATTTTCCTTTCAACGCATCCGCCTGGCAAAACCACAGCCAATTTCTCAGAATGGAAATCCATCTGCAGCATCCATTCAGTCCAATGGACCAGGATTTGCTCTGCGGTTCTCCTCTAAAAAGATTTCTTTCTCTCTTTTCCTCTCACAGCTGACGCACCACTTACTTCCATTCTCTATGAGTTTACTTTAGAACTCGATTATTTTCGCATCTGTGATCTCTACATTTCTAATTGTTAGGTTTATTCTGTGTTGTCTGCTTCTACTCAACCAAACCACTGATGTTCAACCTTCTAAGCACTGTCATGAAGCAATCCCTCATATGTAACTCTCATGAACTTTATCACGTAAGAAATGCATTTAGAAAAAGACACTGGACCCACAGACAGAAATAGTTTTAAAATTAGGCAACATCATTTTAAGTTAAAATTTAACATCTATATTCTAAGGAGACGGTTTTAAAATATTTTGTAAACAACTTTTAAAAACCATTATTAGTCTCTTTAAATTCATCATTCCAAAACACTTATTACTGTTTTAAAATCCACGAATGTGGTTCGCAACCCATTTTAAACTGTAGGTCCCATTACTAGGACATCTTCGTTCGATGGAAGGCAGTGGTAAACACCCATTGGTTCATTTTGCCCATAAACCTTCTGGTCATGGATCTGCCTCCGGGCAGAATATCCAATTATCCATTATTATGTTTCTTGAAACAAACTTTAAAATAATTATGAAAATAGTTACTTGTTTTTTTTTTTGTTTTGTTTTATAATATTTTGTAAAAGGAAAAAAGTTGCATTCTAAAAGAAAATAAACATACAGTTGACTCCCGATTTACCGGGGTAATAGAGGGGAAAATATACACGGTTAACTCAAAATCACGGTTAATCCAAAGGCAGGGGGAAACGAGAAACAAATAATCCCTAAATAATGAAAAGAAAAAAATGATACATGGCAATTTATTTTTCAGGAATTGCGCTTTAATAAAGTTTCAAATCACCAGTATAAACAAACAAAAAATAAATATATACATATGCAAGTGAACTTAAAGACTGTTAAAAAAAATTGGGTAAGGGGGAAGGGTGGGGGAGACCTGTAAAGTAGTTGTCAACTCGAATCTCATTGTCAAATTCCATGTCTGCGCTCTCTCTCTCTCTCTCTCTCTCTCTTTCTCTCTGGCGTGCCTGCTGATAATTCTTGAGATAAAAGTAGATATTTTCTCTTTTTTTTTGGCAAGCACCGGTTAAGCCGCCCCCGGTAAATCGGGAGTCGAATGTACTTCTAAAAATACTGTCTTTTTTTGGATGCTTTTATTATCTATACCGTATTATCTTTCTACTAGATAAGGGGCCAGCATCCTCAGTTTAAAATCTGTACTAAAACTCGCATGTAGAAAGATAAAAGTACAACAAGCATCAATTCCTAAAATGGAGAAAGCTAATCACATGTTAAAAGGCCCTGCCAGTTTTAGTCACCTGACAAATCAAGGCCGCCGAACTCAATTCTGAAGTCAGTTTCTCTGTACCGGTATACAGTAAACAATTTTCAAACACATTCCTGAAAACAAACCAGGCAACCTAGATGCATAGACATTTCCAGTGACTTGACTGATAAAAAGCAAACATCATTCAATTCTAGGGGATATTGGGAGTACGGTAAAAGGCAAAAAAGGAAGCCCAAACCGGGACTAGAACACACGAGTCGTTTAATTAGATGTCCGGCGTCTTATCGACTGGTCTAAGCTGCCAGTGATAAATGACCATTCAAACAAAACAATACAGGCGGTCAGAAATGCACATAAACTAAGTTACTTCCTTGACTACGTTTGTGAATTAGTGGGGTGGGAATCTCTACTGACTGAATATATTTTCCATTTCTGCGAAAATAAGCGATCAAAATGCCGGCAGCAAAACTGACCACGATAAGAAATTATTTTGTGTTTCTGCGAATGTGCGCAAATCACACTGGAACTGTACTTTGGGAAACTTCCAATAACGTAAAATAAATTTCTCGGTGTTTTTTCAGGATTACTGTTAATATCTGCAAATATTAACATTTCTCCGTAGCATTACGAGATATATCAAGGCACTTTCTCTAAAGTTTTAACAGCGTACCTCCTTTGGATGATGTGCTAACGTGAATTCTTACAGTGGAGAAAACTAACTAAACGCAAAATGACCTGATAGTTTCACTGTAGTGTTGCCCACGAGACGAGATTTAGACTGTCTCTTCTCGTTTTTCATAGACTGTCTCTGTCTCGTCTCATGGGCATCAATAAGTTACAGAGCCACGAGAGTACGATTGGCCAAAGACATCAACGTCACAGAGCTCATATCTACAGTTAATTTCTTTCTACCAGATTTTGGAATCTTACATTTGAGAAAGCTAAACCAATGGAGAGGACCTACCGTTTTCAATGTTATCACACTGAACATTAAAACTGACGTGAAATGGAGCCAAAAATTTTCAGGTGGGGTCAGAGCTAAAATGAGTAAATCGGGTCAAGTTACAGTGTTTCCTTCAGAGGTGACTGAGACGTGGTATTACCTCCAGAAGTCGAAAATCAATTGGCACAAGACCAGGTCAATAGGGTCAAGTTTTTCGCTGGGTCACCTATGTTTGGGTCAGCCCGGGTCACCAAAAGTTACCCGGTTTGAGCTCTGGTGGTGATGGTGGGGAGGTTGCTAAAAAGAACAGATTATCCTTAGTCTTCCTTTGTGAAGTTACGTCTTAGTCCGAGGTTATACAGGACAAAAGGCATAAAAACACAAATGCTTCATTTTCTGTATAACTACCACAGAACACACGAAACAAACATAAACAATGTCAGGCTCTAAGCAGGAACAGTATTCGTCCACGGAAACGATACGACATCCCGTAGCGTCTGACAAGGGAGACACGTCGTCACCATCAAATGGCTACTCAAAATGGCCAATGGAAGACGATGAGTCAGCGCCTCTCATAGGGGCGACACATACGACGGAGATTTTGTGTGTACTAACGACATATGCGTGATGTGTCAATCATTCCTTGACTGTTATTCTTTCCGTCTCCCCTGCCTTTTTTTGTTTCTGAATACCAACGTTTTATAAGAAGATTTCATTACCATCAGAACGTATGGGTATTAAATTCGTTACAGAGATGATGGAGGAGATTTGCAAAGAAATTATCCAAGAACAGCTTCGTATAAAAAGACTGACACACAAAATTGCGATCAGAGGGAAAGTACAGTGTATCTCAAAAGTCATGCAACCCGCTCGTTCATAGTACGTAACGTACCCAGATAGCACGCCAGCTTTCAAGACGGTTGTCAGTCAGTTGCTTTAAGCTCGTCAAACTTGATATTGTGTTGAACTTAATAAACAAACATGAAACAAAATTGTAGGAACAACATCAGTGGCTTGGCTGTTGTAAGTAACATAATGCAAGCTCGTTGTAAAACGCAGTTATGCGTGTCCAACGTGAAATTTGTTCCTACCCTCTTACTAAAGGCGCCTCTTGCAATCTGAAGAACTAAGTATAAATAACGCTTGGAAAGCCAATTTGAGTGTGTAATTCCGTGATCTTGTTGACTACCATCGGATTGCTGTGCTAGTGGTCCTCGGACCAATATCCAACGAGAAAAAGTTTTCTTCTTAAAGGAGTACATTATAATTTTCTTTCTTCTCCTGTCAAAGCTTATTTCAACCTTGATTCTCGTAAACTAGACTGTTTGATTCAACCTTTTTGGCTTGACTAAGTAAGCTTGCATTAAGTTGGCCCACTTGTCAAAGTAAACTTGATTCATTTTTTAGTCATGACAAACTGGCTACGTGGGCAACTATTTAAAAAAAATACATAGGCACCATTCTTACACTGATATATAGTCCTGTGTATTAAATTTTATGGAAAGACGCTGACCAACGACGTTGTAAACAAAAAATGTTGCTAGAGTCGGATATTTCTCAACAGAACTCATTTATGCAATGATTACAACATTTTTCGGAGTCACTAGACAGTCTGGATAACCGCTCATCGAGCACAAGAATGGAACTCCCTATTTAAAATCTTACAAGTTATGTGTAGTAATATTCTCAAAATGTAGGTTTAAAAAATAATGGACTCTGGCAACACTGCCGCTGAGAAATTACACTAGATGTGTTCTGTTTTACCTTTGTCTACCTCAAAATACTCTTTCAATGAAAAATGATTACAAAAATTGGAAATAACCCCCCGAAAAATTAAATCTGACTACACCTGGAAACACGTACATTCCGCGAGTTCGGATTGTCAGTAGTTTATTATTATTATTATTATTATTTAAAGTGAAAGGAAGAATTGATTTCTCACTTTCCGCAGCGTTGCCGGCTGTAGCTAAATTGCTAAATTTATGGGGACATTTTCAACTTCGACTTAAACAATATAGACCAAAAACACAATTCAAAATTCCGTTCAACTGAGAAAGAGAACACAGGCGCATTTTTATATAAGTTTTGTCTTAGCATTAGTTATTATGTTGTTCTAACTTTTAATTTTGCTACATTAAAGGTGTGTGACACAGCAAATAAAAAATACTGGTGTTCATTTCGGTGATTTATGTTGATTCAGCACTGTGATATTCTCCATTGCGTTGAATAAGCATCAACAACACATCCATTGTGTTGAATCACCGAAATCAACAATGTTTTTGTGTTCACTTAACACAAAAAGTGGTGAACGCCCTGGGACACCGAAAAGTGTTGAATCAACATCACTATATTTTTACTGTGTACTTATTAGAATTTTATTTCAGGCCTTTGGCATATTTGGCTCAGGCCGAGATGGGTTAGGTAGAGAATCAAGAAGGTATCAACCAGGGCCTTTCTTAAGGTACCATCCCACGATTCACCTGGTGAAACTGAGGGAAACCCTGGAAAATCTCACGCAGGATGTTCGGCCGTTGGATTCGAACCCATGTGCCTACCTATTGCCGATCAGAAGTCGCGGCGTTACCGCCAGGGCCACGAGGGTTTTTTTTTTATGTATGTATAGGAATAACACGTTTATATTTTGTTGTTCGTTATTAGTATTGTCTTTTCTAATTATTTTTTTTCAAAGGTGCTATACAGTATAGCTAGTCTGTTACCCAGTCCCGAGTTATTGACGATTCCACCTGTTTACTTTTCGTATCAAAAGATGGTAGCACTGTCAACATTGAGGAAGGAAAGAAACCCAGAGACAGAACAGATCTTTGAAAAAAAAAAGAGTTTAAAAGGAGAGAGAAAAAATGAAGGGAAATAAAGATGACTCCTTTCTGAACAACAACAGAAGAAGTCAAGAAACGAAAGGGGAACAAAAACGTCACCCCCATCTCTGAGGAAGAAGACAACTCCCGCCTTTTGTGTGTTTATGAACGTCCTCTGGTATTAGAAAAGAGAACTAATCCGATTTCAAACCTCAAAAATTTTTCTATTTAAAATAAAAGGCACCAGGGGGCAAGAGGGAGAGGAAGACGGAAGGAATTGATATTGAAAAGCGATTGTCGTCTGAGCTTTTGAATGATAAAAGAAAAAAAAACATTTAAAAAGAAAACTTCAGAGGGGAAAAAACTTTATCCCATCCTCTCTGAAATCCACGAGAATGAAAACCGATCGAAAACACAGAAGGTGAATGAACTTTTTTTAGTAAACTTGAAACGCGAAAAGGAGAGTCAAGACGTTTAGAATTTAATATAACTTCTTTATTTTTCTCTATTTCTCTTAAAACATACAAAAATAAAACGAAAAACTTTTTACACGTCGTCATGTCAAAGAGCCACCTTCGCTTTTGCACGCTTACTTTTTTCTACTTGTCGAACGACAATTTGCTTTTACAAGAAGTGTTCCTTCTTTACTGGGTTCCTTTGAATGCCACATTTTAGTAACACGAATCACACACAAAGAGAAAAATGCTAACATATTCTCTGAAATCAACATAATACTCGTATTTTGGTGATGCGTCTTTCCCGAATTCGAAATACGGTATATCTAATTCAACGTTTCGTGTGAGCAGATCTTCACGGTAGTTTTCTAAATGCCAAAATTAAATTAAAGTCCCATTTCCTTGTTCTCTGCTGAATATTAGGAGGGTGCTGTAAAGTAGGTATACAAAGTTAAAATAAAGAAAAATATTTTTAATTTTACGCTTCAGGAAGATAGCACTTTGCCCCATATTTATTTACATCTTCACTGATCTATATAAATTTACAGGGGATAAATCCCATTTATAAAATGACATTACGGAGAGGGATGTGATAAAGAGGAAAATAAATATGGGAAGAAAGTCAGTCAGAGCCTATTTTGAAGGTACCTTCCCGACATTAGCCTGGTACGACTGTAGGAACCTCCTGGAGAATCTGTGTGCATGGCCTACTCTGGGCGCGCACCGAAGATCTTCCGACTGCGAAGCCAAAGCTTCAGGGTAGATCGGTATTTTGTGGACATTTTTCCTTGGGAGATATGCCTGTCCATTATTGTTCGGTGGAGAAGTGAGAAAGATAAAGTTTACCATTAATTGAAATAGGGTAGCTACACTGGAATTTATAACCGGATCCCTTTCTGTACAAGTAAACCTATCGATGCTTCAAACTGCTTTTTCGACCAAATTTGGTAGACGAATAGGATACATCAGGAAACCGTCAGAAAGCATAATAATTTATTTCATACATAAAGACGGGCGCAGTGGCCAAAAGCTTCATTCATAAAAGTAAGTACTTATATTGTGATCGAAGTACGAAAACATGCATTTACCTAGGTACTTGTAAAATGCTTGAAATAATGGAAAACAAATCCACATGAATAGATACTGGGTAAATGCACTTTCTTTTAAATGGTACGTTTGTCATAGACGCCATCTTGAATCTTCCTCGATTTTTTTTAATGGGAAGGGGATCATGCAACATACCAATCTGGGCTAGTATGTGACATTAGTCCAGGCTAATGATGCAATAGCCTGAAAACGACATTTTTTTATTTATTTTCTTTAATGAAGAAAATGAAACCTGAATGCATACAAATTGTTCCTGATTATGGTGCGGTGCCCTATTGATATAGATTTGTATGTATTTTAGTTTCATTTCCTTCGTTATTTTTTTTTATTTTATTTTATTTTATTTTTTAGCCTATTAGTCCATACTAATGTCACATACCATTATCTCTCACAATATTACATTTACGGCAAGACTGAATTCAGAAACATATTCCCCGTAATATTCTAGCCCAGAATGACGTTACACGACCCCCTTTCCATTCAAGAAAATTAATCAAGATTCAAAATGGCGGCCGTGCAGAAGAATATCCTCCTCCTGTAGGTAGCGCCTTCCACCCACCACCCATTACTGGGTATTTGCTTTCCATTTCTTGTAGCAATTTAAAGGTATAAGGGTATTTCCACACTTTTAGGATCATTCCAAAGAACCAAGAAACTGACTTCTATATCACTGATATATCTCAAAGCAATTGTGCTCGAACTGGCAAAGTCTGCATGCGCACATACTTGGATATTTTAACCATGAAAGAAGAAAGACATTTTTTTTTTCTGTCCAATCAGTATGTTTGCTTGTGAGAAGCCGTGGCCTGAACGTTAATCCCGAACTCTCCAGAAACTAAACAAGTTCGCAAAGAAGCAATCAATTTTCGTATAATAAACAACAATAATAATCCTTTAGTCAGTCGCGTGTTTTTAACATTACAGAAACAATTAAGTATAGTCCAACTGTCCAAACAAAACACTATCAATAACAAGTTAATTCTCAAAGAAATGTTTACTTAAGAATTCAGGTTGAATAGAAAATAAATAAATAATAAAAAAAAGAAAAGAATCGAAAACAAATGAAAGTCAAAATAAGAATATATAAATTTTACCTCGATTGTGTTTTTGTTTTCATTTACTCCATCCAACTTTTCCACATTATTTTCAGCAACAGGTTAAAACTATTATGTATCATACAAAAAAAAAAAAGGAAGCAGCAGCAACCGCCATTAACAACCCAACCGGACAACCTGTTTTTCAAACATAATTAATCACTCCAGCGATAACAACAGAAAACGAAGATGAGAAAAACATTCTATTCAACAATTGCGAAGCTACTAAATCCCCAATGAAGTTGTTTCTTTTACCAGAAAAAAAAAAAAAAATGTTTCTCCCACTTAATCACTTGGTAGTGACAGTACAAACAAATGTTGCCAGCACTTGTCATTTCGGTGGGAGAAAAAGCTTTCGCACAACAAGAGCTTAAAACATTTTCAGTCTCTTCCACTAAAAGACAAAAGACTCTCTCACTCACTGCATCACACGACAGTGTATTGTTTTTAGGGTCTACTATTTGTACGATGGGCATTTGTTTTCTGTGTACTTTGTGTGCCACGAGAGAACGTTGTCGCCATTTTGTTAATCAACTGTCCCTGAAAATAAGGATTCACTCAACAGTATTGGAAAACATTTGGTTTTTTCAAAAGTATTCTATTCTAGTCCTTTTTTTTATTGTCACTGCTAAACGTAGAGCATAGTTTTTTTAAAATTATTTTTAGAGGAAAAATGTACTGAACAGCATTCATTTTTTTTAGAAAGTGTTTTCGAGGACAGTCAGAAATACAATACAACGTAGGGGCGGTTTTTTTTTGTTTAATTCTGGCGCCAGATGTTGATTACGTCAATTGTGTTTTGAAGTGTTTTAAACATGTTTTCAACACCAGTGCTCATTCTACCTACTTTTATCAGCAAGTACTGGTTTCCACATTTTTTCATGTGTGTGTGACAGCAGAAGATAAATAGGGTATACATACATATATATTATTCAGCTTGAAAATTAATATCTTGCCTGCCTTTTGCTGTGGTTTTATTCATTTCTTTGCTATAAAAATGTATGAACATCTAATATGTAAACAATAAGAGTTCTCCCGATACGTACAGCCTGGAATTATTAAAAATATAAATACATTTATTTTAATAAATCAAAGAGAACTTTATAATACCATACAAGCTAGAACCAGATATGTCCAGAATGGAGAAACAAAACGTGTGATCTTCCCAACGTTTGATGGGACCAATCGTAAGCCTAGTCATAAAAAGCAAGGTTTTACTGCAGAAAATTTCGTATTCAGATTATCAATTAGATTTATAGAAAATGAACACTGGAATTTGGGATAGTGCATTGACGATTATAGACTGTATGAAAACCTCCTTGATTTTATAACTGCACTTATACGCATAGTCAGAACTGAAAGAGTGTTTGGGAAATACTGCAACTGAAGATATGAAATGTAAAGAAGAAATAAAGGTCTCTTCAC
>JAGDQP010027128.1:5664-23964 GCA_022664845.1 Lepisma saccharinum
TATATATATATATATATATATATATATATATATATATAAACAAAAGGGGTGAAAAAATGTTTCAATGTTTAGGTGTAAGAAAATTAGGATGTATGTACATCTGTTTTCAATTTTTACTTGTAGCAAATTTTCAATATGAAAATCTTTCCTTCCGTTAGGAGAAATTAAGAATCACCATTAGTTAAATCAGACAAATGGATTCATAATCCTAAGTGAAAACTACATGGCTATCTAAATGTAGAGGAACGGCACAGCACAATTCCTCAACGATATTGGATCAACAATCTGTAACAAGGAAGACAAATACTTATTATCGTACAATAACAATTCTGCATATACACTAATTAGTATTTAAGCTGTGAATGAACTCCAGAGGCAGACATATGGTAGATAAAGGACTCTACACGCATGCGCGGATCAAAGTGTCTACCCTCCCAATCATTCATATTCGACAAATAGGTCAATATATGGTTTCGAGGAGTGCATAGATGGTTCTCAAAGGTTCTTGTAGATACGACTTGTTACAGCCTTTCCAGTGATATATTCATTGACGAAGTAAGTCTTGTTTTTAACTGTCCGCCATGGTTCTTGTGTATTTCTTTCGTTTTGATTTTTCATTACATTCAAAACGTTACAGTGCTCGACTATGTTAGATTTCTCTTTACTAATGTCATGTTTTAGAGGTTAGGGGAGCATGGTCAGACATGAGTCCCTCTAGCCCTTATACTTACAAATGTACAAGGGTCATGGTACGGATTTGTCTTAATGTTGTTTTTAGCCCCTACAATTTGAGACCCGTCAGGTAAGTCTAGCCTGTATTATTACCAAACTACTCTTTTCGGAGCATGGGGTTTGACTAAGTGGATAAAGGGTCTTCACTAATGCAATGTTCTTTACTTTGTCCCAAACAAGATTCATAATTATCTAGTGCCACGCCGAATTCAATCAGTTCTTCCATATATTTCAGTAACACAGCGCTATATACATATAACATTTTAAATGTACAAGTGTCTACGTGAATGTCCGGGCAGTATCTACATTAGACCCTGCTCGCTCCCTTCCATTGACAATAGTTTAATACAAAACACATGTGCGCGAAATCATTACATGTTCAAAATGTTTTACCTTTGGCAAGTGTTTGTGTGGTACTACCAATTTAGGCTACGGGCCGCTACATTTCCTCGTCTCGTTACGCTCAACTAAGACATAATTCATATTTCCTAATTACACATTAAAACGTTACATAGACTAAACCTGAATATACTCGCTTTCCGTGGCCGACCTGTACACAATTAACAAACATTTATTTATTGTACTTACTAATACATATGTAAACAATCGTGGCTTACATCCACAAGAGTGTAACACGTCCTTCGTCAATCTTCAAAATAGAGACAAAATGAAGCACCAACATTTCTTACAACAGAGTACAGGGAAGAATTTACATTATGTATTGAACATTGACTTTCATAGAGTTCGCAACAAACCGTTTGTTCTGCCCTGAGCGGATTCCCCCTTTCTTTTTTTACATAATCATTCACGTATCAGAAGGCACCAGTGACCGACTCTAGTCCTCTTCCGTGTTCATCTCTATTCATTTTTTCTCTTTATGGTTTATTATTTCTTTTTCTCTTGGTTTCCGCTTGCCCCTTTCAACCCAACAGATAAAGGTTCTTACGATACCTTACCATCACATGCCTTTTTTTCTGACAGAGTCAATTATCATTTGATGCATATCACCATCTTTCACTACATTCCGTGAAGTTATTCAACATTTCTTGGACATCGTTTCACTTGATACCTTTTTCATGCGACTAACTTTACATACAATCACTTTACATACAGGTTCTCTTTCGTCTCACTCGTTCAGTACGGTATCCAGGAATACTATTACGATCATTCATCACATCCAACATAACAAATTCCAAAATTACCCTTTCATCTCATAACTTCCTTTATATAGCATCTCTCATTTCATTTCTATCTGTTTATTTCATTTAGATCACACAATTTCTAGGTCACTCAGCTACCATTACCAATTCGTCCATTCATTTCAACATTCACATTTTTATCAATCTCGAGATGCTTTTCTCACTTTTCTACATGCCATGTAACAGGCTACACGCGCTTCTTTCTTTATTACAATGAACTGACCTAGTTAGTGTCCCTATATCATGTCTCGTATTAATTCCCTTGAATTCTGAATGCCAGTATCTCTTGTATAACATTTCTCTAACAATACAGACAAGTCATTTACATGATAACACTCATTCCGTTTATATATATTAAAATCGGCGACCTTTAGAAGTCATTCAACCTCGATGTGTTACGTCTACATCATAATTCACCGTGAAATTCATCATTAATCCAAGCTCTACTTCCTGGAGTAAATTATACGGTCTAATTTACCATCGCCAAATAAACAGGTCACGACTCTAACAATTATTCCCATCCCTACTCAGCTTTCTCAAACAGAAAACAATTTCATAGCCTAGCGCGTTGTTTCCACTTTTCAGTCCTTACAAAATTCGCCGAACAAGCAAGAGAGGATTAACAAAATAATTTACTACGTGGCACCACGACTTCGCTCGACAACGCTGGTTCGTAGACTGATGGAGAAGGATCCCAGCAAGAGGCATCTAGCGGAGGAAGTATGTACTATAACTGATTCGCCCACCAGAGAACGATTCCGGTTTCTTTTGGGTCACTCCTTGTACAACAACAACAACTACTACTACTACTGCATCTACTACTACTACTACTCCTGCATTACTACTACAATGCTTTGAAACATTTTATTTACAACAATCCGCATTTAAATTTAAAATTATAAATTAATTTATGTAATTCAGATTGTTGTTCTAAATTGAAAATGGAGACAATTTATTTATTGCCTTGCTCTATCAAGAAAATTACACAGTTATTAATTATCTCGCTACACAGTCACTTCAGGTTAATACAAATATTCCTAAAGTTCAAGTTGGGTCAATATCTGATCATGTGAGAAAAATCATTGCAACTGATAACCGTTTTGGCGTGATGCCTGGAGAAATATCGTTACATTGATTTTTATATATATAGACTCACTTCGTTTCGCTGAGGCACTGCGTCCTAAACTTGGGTAGTTTTGAGGAGCTGTTCCCCGTTTTTCGAAACCAGACTCTTCGCGGGATTGCACATCAATGGTGTCGATCTGCATCACAACAACGGAGAGCTGGCTGCGCCTCCATAGCAGACGGTTTCTTCATGTATTTTAACGCACTCGTGATGCTACACCTTCATATAAATTTTCGTTTATCTCGTGGTTTGGAAAATGTTTTTTGGGCTGGACATTTTGGATTTAATATCACAACTTTTGAGCGTTTTCTTACATTTTTGTGATTTACACGTTATGGTGCACATTCATGCCAAATTTCATTTCTCTATCTCGAATTGTATGTTGGTTTGGTCGAAATTTCCCAAAGACATCCTTCGAATTACGTCAGTAACATCCTTCGAATTACGTCAGGGACATCCTTCGAATTTTGGGGGAGGTAAATAACGCCCTTTTCATGGCTTGCCCAGTTTTTTTTATTGAAATGTTTTATATCTAATTTCTTGCCTTTGCTTATTGTTCAACAGGCGTACACCACCCTCACCCATTCATCCTTTTCCACTACCCTTTCGCGGACAGCACTAAAAATACTTCAAATATCTTGATAGTCTCTTATTATTTATACAAGTTATTAATACCTCTAGAGATAAAATTATGTGGTTCTTCTATAGTTATTATAGTTATAATTATTATATTGTTATATTTATTATATTATAGCTATATTTATTGTGTTTTATTGTAGTTTTATTATTATATATTATAGTTATTACTAATAATATTTTTTTCCTTTGATTATCTCTGTAAGAAAAGAAAACGTGATTGTTTTATTTTATTTTGCTTCTTTACACTAAATTTTTAAGAGTTTGAACTAATAATAAGACTTCCTGATATTCTTAAGTTGCAAGGCAGAGTTCTTTTACCTGCGTTTTCAAATTGACATCTCTTTCTTTAAAAACAGTCGAGGGATTATTGGGATCAATTTTAGGTTATTGGTTAACCTTATGGGACTGACTTGCACCTGCCCCTTTCCCCTATCATCTGCGTTTCCTGCAACAAACCTTATTGTGTAAAAGATTGTAAATTTTATCAGAGGGGAGACTTTGGGATGAATAGGTATTGTATCCCTTGTCACATAATTTTTTGTGGTTCCACGCGGCTAGAAGGGGAGATTGGAGGGTGGCAGTTGCCTGATTGATTTTGAATGAGCAGTGAGGGAGTTATGATGATATGCACCAATTTTTAATAAGTATATTCGATAAAGGCTTCTCAAAGATAAAGGCGATATCGTTGATGTTTCTTAAGATGTATTTCTAAGGTATTTTATATCTTAATATAGACTTATCGTAGAAAGAAAAGAAAAATAGAAACTATACTAAAATTTTCTGTAGGATATGATGAACATACTCTTAGTTATTTAAGTGTCTCGCGTGTAACGCTCGTTATTTTTTAATAGGAATTTATTATATTGATTACGATGTTTAAAGAATATTTGGTAATTTTAAGGTGAAGAGAATTTCGTAAGAAATACCAAGCAGTTTAATAAGACTTGTTTAATCTTAAGCCGTTTAAAAGAGTATCTGGTGATGTACGCGGCACTTTACGGGATTATTACAAGTGACAGGGGTAGTATTTTATACTACATGTGAAATGAACAGAGGAGACGAAAATCTTGACAAATTTTACGAAGTTGCTTAATCTTAAATATGTTTAAAAGAATATTTAGCAACGTTTGCGACACTTTATGGCGTTATTACATGTGAGTAGATTAGTACTTCAATGTAGATTTAAAATGGACATCGTAGACGGAAATCTTGAAACATCCTTAAGACGAATGTTAATGTTGAACAGGTTCGAAAGTGTATTTGATAATATTTCTAAACATTATGGCCTAATGGCGTGTGGCAAGGCTAGTACTAGATACTACATGTGGAATGGCCATCGGAGATAGCAAAAGACTATTTGTAAGAAAATAGAAAGCTGTTTAATAAGACCTTGCTTAATCTTAAATTGTTTTATAAAAGTATTTGGTAATTTTCATTAAATTTTATGCCGTTATTACATGTGACTGGACTAGTACTTGCATGTGGATGTCCAACGGTTCTTGTAGATGGAAATCTTTAAGACGTTTGATAAAGAAACCTTCTAAGAAAATATCAATGGAAATGTCTTTAGTTAGGAATGGAAAATGTTAACGTGATGAAAAAAGTTTGGAACCAAGCTAGAATCTTGTATGGAGTTTACGTGAGAGATATCACGCCATGCAGTGGATATGTCTTATGCCTCGATCTTCCTTGGAACCCCTCAACAAATTACCCAGACGGTCTATAAGGAAATGCCTTTAATCCAGAATGAAGCAAAGTACGGAGACGGGAAAAATTTGTAACCAGGCTATTATGGTATAAGCAATGTAGTGAAGGTATCGCTGCCATACTCTGGATATATCTTACTGTCTATTTTCCTTGGAACTCCTTAAGAAATTGGAAAGATAGTACCCAAGAAAATTATTTTAATTTGGAATTAAGTGATCTAGAGAGATGGGAGTAGCTTGAAATCATGTTAGGTATGTATATGGAATATACTAATAGTATATGATTTTGTTCGTCTATTTGAAAGAGTGTGATAAAAATACGATCCTCTATAATAAAGAAAACTTCTCAGGAAGTACCAAGATGACGTCCAAGAAAATGAATTTAACCCACAACTGGTGTATTGAATTTTTAATGCATAGTTAGTGACGTGAGGAACCTGGGACCCGTTATTAATTATTAAATATAAAAATTAGCACAATTACTTTTGAAAGACAAACTTGTTTTAATTATACATTATAGCTACAGGACATAACCTACCATAGATATAATAAATATAGCAATGTTCATGGATATAACATGCTCAAACCAGTCTGGTATAAATTTTCTAATGTAAATAAACATAGCTTTATATATGGCTACACTGACATTGATATACAAAGTATAGTAAACGAACTCCTCGAAATTATTGTCAATGAAAGGCAAGACATTTACAGATTTGTGAATTTTTTAAAGTATATATTAGTTTCGTCAAGTTTGCAAAGGTCTGTTCTACCTTACTTCTCACTGATACATTTGCGACACGCTGGCATAGTGCACTGTAAACAAACTGGATTGTGGCCTTCAAATCACAGAAAAAATGTATTTCTTTTCTTCTGTGGTGGGCAAAGGAAACAAAGGTTTATTGACAGCCTGGGTAACTTACTTTGATGAAGTTCTGCATACAAATCTATCTTATTTCCCAAAACAAGAGCTATTGACATACGCAATTCAAGAGGAAGACTGGTGTTGTTTACTCTTTCTTTCAGCAATGGTTCAACTAACTGTTCGGCTAGCGCCTTCAGAAACAAATATCTAGTTAGTTCATTTCTTTCTCTGAATGACTGGTGAACAATGTAAGAATTTACATAACTTATGTCTAATAACGGAAAAATACAGCCAATGGCCAGCGTTCTGTACGTCTACTTGAATAATATTTGGAACATTTCTCATCCAACGAATCTGTTCCTCCTTTTGTGTTATAGTAAACAATCATTTCTGGTTTTCCGGATTCATAGTAGATGAGCCAGGTTTGTCAACCATATTATACGAGAAAAAAGTGAACAAAATGTTTTCAAAATGTATAAAATACGAACACTGCCCTCGAACAAAATAGTAACACAATTAGTGACGTGTGGTAACTCGGACTCTACTAACTGCAAGGAAACGTAACAGTGATGCTTAAACATCCGAACTCTACAGCTACTTGCAGCCAACGGCGAGCGAGAAAGGTACTAGGAGTGTCACGTATTCAAGGTAAATGGTCTGCTAGAGGGAGAAGAAAAAAGGGTGTTCTTGGTCCGTAGGACCTCACGTCACTAGTTGAGGGTTAATTTAGAATTAAGTGAGCTAGGGAGATGGGACAAGGTTGAAATCGACTTAGGTATGCATATTAAATAGAGTAGAAGTATTCTTATGCCTCAATCTAAAAGAATATTTGATAAAAATACTATAATAAGAAATTGCCAAAATGAGCTATTTTATTCGTAAATGAAGTAAACTACGGGGATATGAGAATTTCCTCTCCCTACTAGGATTGAATATTAAATGTAAATTAATTACTTTCAGATATATCTCTTGTAGAATCTTAATCTATCTTTTTATTAATTTGTAATCATATTTAATTAAAAACCACCTCCCCAGAATGCATGCAGTCTAAATAAAAGCAAGTTGCAAAGTTTTAGTATTAACGAGAAATAATTAATTATCTTTTTATTTAGTTCGCATTCTATTTATGTAGTTCGCAGTATGTATTACATTTGTAAGGAGAATTCATTTGAATTCGAAGCTGTTAATAACTACGCTGTTAAAATAATAAAATAAAATTGCACGTGATTTAAGTAGCACTTTTCAACGAAAATTTTAATAGAAAATTTGATGTTGTTATACTTCAGAATGGTAAATGACTACAATGGTAATTTTCCTTGAATATTCTATGTAGTACTGCTCAGGCCTCCATGCTGTTTCACATCTCTGATGTAACGAACATTTATTTCGAACCTTTTTAATTATAGCACTGTAAATAGAATTCGAGGCACTTTAATATTTGCAAATTTTCTTATGAGAATTCTCACCGAACATCGACCTGCGATGTGAAGCAACTTGAATCTGAACCTTTAAGTAACTAGTTTCAAACTTCAACTCGTCTTGGCCGTCCATATTCAATATTGTTTTTACTACCCACATAAAAAGATAACTACAATGTGAACATACAAATGCTTTCCATGTTCGTGATAGAATCTGTACATAGACGTAAGGCTTGATAATTTTAGTGGGTTGTCTTCTGAATCAACTTAAACTTGTATTATCTGTACAATACACATAAGTTTTGTCTGTATACTACTTAGCCGATCTCAACGGAAGGTGGAATGTGGTCTACAGCTTCGCTAGTTGCACCATCACGAAGGCAGTACTCAACATATTCTAAACGTATGGTTCAAAGACTATGGTACGAACTAAGTTCAGGCGGCTACTTTAGGCTTCACCTACCTACCTACATTTGCAGGTAATTAAGATGCATACACTGATAAAAATACAGGATATCGAAGCCTAGATATATAATATGATTAACGTTAGATACCGTCCTGTTATAAAACTGATTTAATAACACTCACCATTTGGTTCGAGTACTGAGGTTCAACACTGTTTGAACCCATGATCACCCAGATGTTAGGCTGCCAGCAATCCACGCCAACTTGGTTACTTAATTTAATATAAAGGTAAGAGCACCACAGACTAAAAGGCAAGGAACAGTACCAATAAAGTTTTCCGCTGCCCCTAACCAGACAGGTCGTTTATTTCCTACTCAAGAGGCACTACCGTTTTCATGTTAAATTTACAACGTAAAGCTACGAGATAAAATAATTAATAAAATACAGAGAGCCTAAGCGGTGGCTTGATAATATTTTTTGCTGGAGGTTCCTTTCTTCAAAGCACTTTAAAGTTTTGAATCAATTTAAGTTTTGTTTAAGAAAATTTCAGAACGAGAAATATAAATTGGTTTATACCATATTATGGTATTTTAGAATTCGAACTTGTTATTAACTGTACGTGAGATTGGTAAAGAACTACGAATACTACCCTGCAGCGTTCGCAACTATGTAAATAAAAATAAATAATGAGTAATTGGAACTAAAAAGTCAGTGTTTCGAAAATTTTCGAAACAATTAATTACGAGTGTTCTTACCAGTTCGAAATAATTAACTACTTGCGAGGCTTAAAATTAGCATTGTTGCTAACTAGGTAATACAAATAAAACACATCTTGTTGTAGGAAACCTTTTTTGATTGTACTTAATCAAGAGTAAGTACATTTTTTGGTTCCAAATACAAGTTTTTTTGTCAGAGTTTACACAAAATAAAGTTATTAGTTATTTACAAGTGTGTATTATTTTTGTACTGACTTGCATATTGACTGCTCACAAAATTTCTTTATGAATTCAAACAAGATATACAAAAAGATCAATTTATTTTGTATCCAGTACATTTCTATATGATACTGTAACCGTAGGTTAAGGTATGATAATCCTCACTATTGGAAGAGTTTTTTGTTCGTCTTTTGTTGTTAACTTTTTGGTGTCGTTTACTTTGTCCTTTAAAGACAATCTTATATCCTGGCTTGCGTAATTTATTGTTTGGATTGAAGATTATTTTACTAACAAGTTTTTGACTTACCAGATCATAAAAATGTGATGATCGAGTTTGACACCACGAACGTTGCAAACTTCTTCAATATATTCTATATTGATACTGTGAATTTTGTACGCGTAATTTTTCCCACCAGCAGCAATCAAGAAAATATTTCCCACCCGTCTTTAATTTTTCTATTAAATTCGCCTAAACAGTTTCCTAAAGGTAACAAGACTGAATCATCAAGTCGTTGTATATAAATAATACTATCTGTATCATAGTAAATTACTCTCTCAATGCCCACAATATATATCATTTCAAACAATCGAAGTATATTCAATGTAGATATGAATGATGATACAGCCAAATTCGTAAGTGGATATGGTGAGTTGTCATTTTCCAAGTCTTTGTACGGCACCAATAATTTTTGTCCTACAAGAATTTCACTTTCTATATAACAGTGATGTGCCCTTACAAGTTCAAGAAATTCCTGAGCACCAGTTACAAACTTTATTTGTGACAAACCGCTGCGAAGTCCCCATTTATCAGAGAGATAGCTTAAGAAGATTTTTGAAATATACCTCAGCCTTTCATTAAGTCCAATTTTCTCATCCTCGGGACTTATTCCTTGATGACGGCCATAATCTGCAATATATGCCTGTTCTTTCTCTTCTGTAGTACAATCACAAGGAAACCCACTGGATTCTTTTTTCATTTCCAACATAGAGTTTGCTATAAGCAGTCAACATAGGGTTTGAATAATCCTTCCCTCATTTTCATTTCCCAAATTTCATACGTGTCAAGTATAACATACCTTTCCTTTAACGTAGCATGAAGATCGGGAGTACAGAAGACACCTTTGAGAGCACTTGACTGTGATTACGATTTCCAGTATTCAGCTCGTTCATTCATGTTCGACCCAAAACCAAAAACGAATTTCTTGTGAGAATTATGTGAATGAAATGGAATAGCAAGATCACTAGCTGGCATAACTTTACAGAATACGAATCCATGTACTTTACTTGTATCGGGCATGCGCACTTGGCCGGTGATACCTTTATGCATTTTCACTTGACTCGTTGGGAGTGGTTTCTCTGACATAACGCATGGGTACAAGAAAGTAACGACAGCATATTCCAGATATTTGTTTTCATCAAACTTGCACAATGCACGAAAACATTCTGTGCTCCCTACCCTAAATGCGTTTCCCGGACGTAATGGTTCTACAACATTATGGCAATATTCTTGAATGAATAGCTGAATTTCGGGAGACGTTTTAATAGCCTTATTCCATTCGCATATCCACTGTTCCACAAGCTTCAAGAAATTCTTTCCAGCTAACGTTGCAATATATCGACCCTGTAAGGTAAGCCCTTCATCATAAGTAGGAAGATTTGAAGTTGCTATATACAGGTGATTCCGTAAAAGTGGCACCCATAGAATTCGAACAGCGTACTACTGTTTTTATCATATCCATCCAATTTAAGATGTTTGAAATATATCTCACCCATATTTTCAGCTATACTGAGTGTAATTTTCGTTTAAGTTCAATATGTTTAATCCATTGGCATGCTTTCTTACTTTGATTATAACGATGATGGAATCCTATTGGAGGAATAATTGGAAGGCACTTCTCTTGTAAATAAAGAGAGCGAAATCATCCATCATTCACGCAGCAATGGTGTTTCTATGAAGAAAACATTGAAGTAGAATAGTTTTAGCTTCAAGGAGATTTGAATACCGAATGAAGGCCAAAGTTAGGATACGGACATCATTCCGGCAATATCTAGCAATTCATGCTGGAAATCAAAGATCTTTTACTCTTAACACATTCATTTTGCCGTGCAGCAATTGATTCTGCCTCTTCAGGTGATTTACTGTCAACATCATAAATGTGAATTTTGGGATACAGTCTTTCTAATTCTGATTTTAGGGGTATTGAATAAGTATAGAATATCACCTTTATATAGAGAATCATCCTAAACCCAGAATTTAACCAAGTCAGCTAATCGTACCCCTTGAATAAGTACGTGTCTCTAAAAATGATAGTGTATAAACTTAGCTGTATAAATTTTTTCCCCGAGTAATCATCATCATCATCATATTCAGCCGTTTTCTATCCACTGTTGTATGAAGGCCTCCTCATTTTCTTTCCACGTATCTCCGTCTGCTGATATCCTTATCCATGTAGCTCCTGAAAAACGCTTGATTTCATCTACCCATCTTACATTTGGACGTCGTCTCGGTCGTTTCTTTTCTGTAGGAATCCACTGTAGTACATTTGTCGTCCACCTTTCATCTGTTCGTCTAGTAATATAATTAGGAGTAATATAATTAGGAATTAATTTCTGATGCTCCAGTAAATCTCCGGCAACAAATAACATATCAAACCGAGATCAGTTGGGTGAAAGTGCCACTACCTTTGTAAACTTGGAGCCTTGTTGCAGTACATGATTAGTAGGTACCTCCATGTTATAAAATACAAATTCCCTAATACCTTCTTAATTACCACACACAATATATTTAAGATTGTAGTCATCGTTATCTTTACATATATGGCAACGAAGCCTTGAACAAATTAATTTGGAGTGATATTTTCCTCACCATTTCCATCAATTTCCAACAATATTGTCTCAAGGTGAAATATTATATACAAAAATCCTCTACACGTTTTGGCTTTGTTGGCTTTAAGAAACACGAATGCAATTCATCCACATACTTCAAACACAGTTTACAATAATGCTCACCAAAAACATATTTAGACTTTATGTTACGCATATCTATCTTGAAACCACATTGTTCACATACAGGTTTAACTTTTTCTTTTGACTTGTGGTTATCAAAGCATGTTTGATTAGCGAATGCACGTTTAAATTTATTACACTTAATTTCACTTCCATCATCATATAGCATGTCGGGATCATACTCTTCACAAAAACTACATAAATATTCAAAATTATGAAACAGAGGTAAGGCAATAATCACAATAAACATCACTTCCGAGAAATGCTGTAAAGTTTTCAATTACAACGCAGTGGTTGTCTTCACATCGCAAAAATAATTTCCTCTCTATTGATTGTCCGATAAACATCTTGGCATACTATAGTGTTTCTGACATACGTGCATACACTCTAATTTGATATTCATCTCCAAAATACTTTTGAAACTTGTCCACATCTTCAATGCTGGCTCCATTCTTACTAAATAAATATACGCCTGCCGAGTAACATAATTGTCTAGCATCAGAAACCCACTTGCTTGGATAATTCTTCATATAATTTGCATTTCCAAATTTTTTATTCACTCGTAGTTTTGCTAATAATAATGCACGAGCAAGGCAATCAGGAAGTTCATCAACTTGGATTATATGCTTCTGGAGATAATCTACAAATTGAAAATATTTGACTTTCTCAGCTCGTCCACGTCCACGAACAGAATCTGTGATGTTTACTTTAATTACTAGCTTCTCGCCTAACAAGAATGTATCATTCGACTTTAAAATATTTTAATTTTTCTTCAAATATCATCTTTACTAATATGGGCTCGAAATTAATAGGAAATTAATATCGGCTTTCCTAATGCGAAATTCGAACTTTCTATAGTAAAACAACCTTTGAATCGGGATGCACATAGTGACGTAAATAGTCTGCTGCAAATTGAAATAGATTCTTTACAACCTTTTCAGAATCGTTAATTCATGTTGCTATGGAACGAATTCTGACAATTAGAATATGGTTTACGACGTTCACTTACAAATTCAAATTGAGGTCCATTCCCTTCACCATACATTATAACTGCATCACGTTCTTTCATCCATTTTTTATCCACAGTAATATTAATCACTTCATCATTATCGTTACTGCTCACCGTCTCCATACCAGCTTCATCACTATCCTCCACTGTCATACTAAGTTTGTTATCCTCACCGTCTGACATATTACAAACGTCACTCATACTGTAGTCACCTTCTTCATCCACACTACATTCACCAATGTCTTCATGGCTCCATGACTCCAAAGTAACATCACTGTATTAATGGGTATACAATCCAAAGAATAGTGCTGCTTCTTCCAGAATAAAATCAGTAAGATCGTTGAATAATTCAAGATAATACTCCCAAGCCAGTTGTACTGAAAAACATTTTCATAGTACTGAAAAACATTATCTACAATCTAAAATTTCTTGAGACTACACAGGCCTTAGAACTAATTCCTCGTCATTCCAGTAATAATGCAGCAGGTAATAAAGCAAAAGTTCCGGATCACTTGCATTAACAGAACTTATTCCAGCGCTCAAGTACCGTTGTAGGTTCGTCATAGCTACAGACTTCTTTATCAGTAAGCAAACCATCAATAATGTTATACATCTTGTTTGATAGAAAAGCAAGTTTCTAATCACAGCAATAAGCAAGACTTCGTCACACAATTTCTGAACACTGATTGGCAGGGAAAGTTTCTTTCTTCGCAACGTACCAATGAGTTGAGACAGCAAGTTGATAGAGCACTGGATAAAGTGTATGGCTTCTCAACGTACCAGTTAATCAGTCCAAACAGCAAATTGATAGAAAGCAAGAGAAGAGATTCCACAGCTAGATCTTCACGCTTCAAAAGCTAAGACACAAATACTATCATAACGGAAATGCTTGCCGATTATATCATGAAGCATGCACTAGCGCGAGCAATTACATACGTAGGTACCAAGAAAGGAAGGTAGGTCTAAGAGAGGGTAACGTAGCGCGCCGATTAGCAAGTTGAAGGAAAATATAATTGTTTCACAAATTACTTATTGCTATGATCGGATTGATTCCAATGTTCATTTGTAACAAATGATAAACTTTGTTATTCAAACAAAATTGAGCCTAATAAAATAACTTCGAAAACATTAAAGTACAAGTTCCACTGGATGCTCTCGAATAGTTCCGTTAGCATTTCTCGAGATTATCGTTTACAGAATTGCCCGTACCAATCTTGTTCTTTTACGACAACAGAGCATTAAGTTTACGGGATTAGTATTTCTAACAACTTTCGACAACTTTGCCGTTTACCTCCGGATATCGTTCATAGAGAAATTCCCGCATTTCAACTTGGCATCCAACGAACAGTTTCCACCCACATCAGCAAACAACAAGCTCATATGAAATGTTAAGCATGTAGAATAAATAAAGTTATTTCTTGAAACAAGTTTCTGTAGATATTAATATTATAAAACCATTCACTGATTCTATATTTTAATTAACAAAAAGGTAACGTTCGTTACAATAATATGGAAGTTAAAAAGTTAAACTCTGATTTCTTAAAACAAAACACTGGCACACAAAATTAAAACACTGATTTTATAAAACAAAACATAGACTTTAAAAATAAAACACTGATTTCATAAAAAACAATAACATTAAAGTTAAAACACTGATATTGTATTTTCAAAACACTGACAATGAAATCAAAACACTGATTTCATAATACAAGACACTGACATTAAATTTAAAATACTTATTTTGTATTTTCAAAACACTGACATTAAAAGGCTGAGTTTGCAAAGAAAAGTAAGCAGACAAAGTAATAACTTCTTATGTTACTTCAAATTTCTTGTTAAATTCACAAATATTTTAATGATTTGCATAACAGCACATGGTTTTCATATTTCTAAGTCTGAAATTACTTCACTAAACTCTCATCTTGTATCTCCTTGAATATGCAAAACTGTCACTGCAGCACTGTTCCCTCACCCCACTAAAACACTAGAAGTGAACAGGCGACTTGATGAAGAAGCTACATTCGCGTTAAGATGTACATTCCAAATAAAGGATGTCTTACTTTTAACTCCAGCAGGTTGTGCGTTCCAACATAGTACAGAAAAGTGATGTTATCATTTTTACGGAACATCCCATTGTTTGTCCACACCACGAATTCGAAGTTAGAAAATATGAATTAGAGTGAGTATTGAATTGGTAATAGAGCAATATTATATAATGAGAATTGTTTTACAATTTGAGGTTCAAATAACTAACATTTAAACATTAAATCGGAAGCAGTTAGTAAATAAAGAATACTAGAAGAAGAATGACAAATAATTTGTAATTAAATCTAGTGATTTTACTAAATTCTATTATAGTTAGCAACACTAAGAATTCAAAGAAAGTCCCTGACATTATTCGAAGGATGTCCTTGACGTAATTCGATGGATGTCCCCTATTCACAACTAGTGTTTTAGTGGAGTGCGGGAACAGTGCAACAGCGAGTGTTGCATGTTCAACGAGATACTAGATGAGAGTTTAGTGAAGTAATCTAAGACTTAGAAATGTGAAAAGAATGTGGAGTTTGTGTTAATCATTAAAACGTGTGTGAATGTAAAAAATAACTGTGTTATTACTTTGCTAACTTTTCTTTGCAAAATCAGGATTTTACTTTTAATGTAAGTGTTTTGAAAATACAAAATCAGTGTTTTAACTTTAATGTGAGTGTTTCGTTTATATGAAATCAGTGTTTTGATTTTAATGTTAGTGTTTGTGTTAAATCAGTGTATTAATTTTGTGTGCCAGTGTTTTGTTTTATCAAATCAGAGTTTATCTTCTAAACTTTCATATTATTGTAACGAAAGTTACTTTTTGTTAATGAAAATATAGAATCACTGTATGGTTTTGTAATATTAATATCTACAGAAACTTGTTTCAAGAAATCACTTTATTCTACATACTTAACATTTCATATCAGCTGGCTTCGTGCTGATATGGGTGGAAACTGTTCGTTGGATGCAAATTTGAACTGCGGGAATTTCTCCATGAACAATATCCGGAGGTAAACGGCCCAGTTGTCAACAGTTGTTAGAAATACTACTCCCGTAAACTTAATGCTCTGTTGTCATGAAACTTTTACGAAACCTTCACGTGGAACTTGTACTTTAATGTTTTCGAAGTTATTTTATTAGGCTCAATTTTGTTTGAATAACAAAGTTTATCCTTTGTTACCTAAGAAGATTGGTATCAATCTGATCATCTAAATAAGTAATTTGTGAACCAACTAATATTTTCTTTCAACTTGCTACTGCGCATCTGTTCGGCGCAAGTTATATTACCCCTCTTACCCCCACTTTTTCCCTATTGGAACCTATGTACGTAAGTACGCGAGTGTTTCATGATATAATCGGCAAGCATTTTCATCATACCAATACTTGTGTATAGTTTTGAAGCGTGAAGATCTAGCACTGGAATCTCTTCTCTTGCCGTCTATCAACTTGCTGTTTTGACTGATTAACTGCTGCGTTGAGAAGAAAGCAATTTCACTCAGTGTAACTTTTGTATCAGTTTGCTTTTGAATTTATTTTAAGGCCTTTAGGCAGATATCAATTTGCTGCTTCGATTCATTCGTACGTTGAGAGGAAAGAAGAATTTCCCTGCTCCCAGTGTTCAGAAATTGTGTGACGAAGTCTGGCTGATTGCTGTGATTAGAAATTTTGCTTTTCGATCAAACAAGATGTATAACGTTATGGATGCTTTGCTTACTGATAAAGAAGTCTGTAGTTATGACGACCCTGCAAGAGTACTTGAGCGCTGCAATAAGTTCTATTATTAAAGATATTGAAATTTGAACCTCGTACAAGTGATAAGGAACTTTTGCTTCATTACCTGCTGTATTATTACTGGAATGACGAGGAATCAGTTCTACAAGCCTGTGTAGAGTCTCAAGAAATTTTAGATCTTGTAGATAATGTTTTTCAGTATTATGGGAAGCAAACAACTGGCTTGGTAGTATTATCATGAATCATTCAATGATTCTACTGAACTAATTCTGGAGGAAGCAGCATCATTCTTTGGATTGTATACCCGTTAATACAGTGATGTTACTTTGGAGTCATGGAAGCATGAAGACTTTGGTGAATGTAGTGTGGATGAAGAAGGTGACTACAGTATGAGTGATGTGTGTAATATGTCAGACGGTGAGGATAACAAACTTAGTATGACAGTGGAGGATAGTGATGAAGCTGGTATGGAGACGGTGAGCAGTAACGATGACGATGAAGTGATTAATATTATTGTGGAAAATTGGATGAAAGAACGTGATGCAGTTATAATGTATGATGAAGAACTGGACCTCAATTTGAATTTGTAAGTGAACGTCGTAAACCCTATTCTAATTATCCTTTACGTGGGCGAGAAATCAGAATTCGTTCCATAGCAACATGAATTAGCGATCCTGCAGAGTTTGTAAAGAATCTATTTCAATTTGCGGCAGACTATTTACTTCATTAAGTGGATCCCGATTCAAAGGTTGTTTTATTATAGATAGTTCAAATTGCGAATTAGGAAAGCCTATATTAGTTCCACTTTAATTTCGATTCCATATTAGGGTATAAGATGTGTTGAGAAACATTGAAAATGTTTTAAACTCAAATGATACATTCTAGTGAAAAGCTCGTAATCAAAGTAAACATCAGAGATCCTTTTCGTGGACACGGACGAGCTGAGAAAGTCAAATATTTTCAATTTGATGATTATCTCCAGAAACATATAATTCCAGTTGATGAACTTCCTGATTGCCCTGCACGTGTCTTAGCAATTAGCATTAGTATTGTATACAGGTAAGTGTATACAATATCATTTTTAGAGACACTTACTTGTTCATGGCGGTTGATTAGTTAATCATTTTGAATTGGTAACTATCCTCGTAATTAATTGTTTCGAAAAATTTTATAGTTGTATTTTCAAACCACTGATTTTTTTGTTTCGAATTCTCGTCGAATGACAAAAAGAGCGAATAACAGAAAGGGCGATTGACAAGAAGAACGAATAACAAAAACAGCGAATTGTAAATAGAGCGAATTGTAAAAAGAGCGAATGACCTTTTAAAGCGGGACCGTTCTGTCTCCGAACTTTATGTGCTCGTCCTTTTGTCCGGGCCCTTCTGACGCGTTACCGACTACACAAGCTTATGACAATTACAATATTAGCATATACATTGCATGATAAACTCTATTATTATTATTATTATTATTATTATTATTATTATTATTATTATTA
>JAGDQP010027129.1:5610-21285 GCA_022664845.1 Lepisma saccharinum
TGCAAAAAAAATCTGTTTTTTTTTTTGCATGAGTAAAAAATGAAAGATCGTATCCCCCCCTCCAGGAATATTTGTAATTGTATATAGGCTATGAAATGTGCATGCATGTGAAAGTGTTAAGATCTAACATCTGAATGTGGTGTGAAAATATTATCCCCTACCTTGATTTTCCTCTAACGATGCTGGAGGATGACAAATTGTCAATGTTGGGAAACAGCCCTGAAGCCAAATTATCAAAGGTTATAGTGAGTGGGAGAAGCCGGTGCCACGTAAAATATCTTTATGTAATTTGAAGCTGCATTTTCTAGTATTGTGTGAGTATAGTGAGTGGTTTAAAAAAAATCTAATCCTTCCCCTTAAGGAAAATGTATATAAATTTTATTTTAACCAGACGGAACGGGCGTAAGCCATAGTGTTGTTATCGCCCATAAAATTCATTTTATCTAATCAGGAGGAAGGTAACTGACATCTTGAGTAACATGAACATAATTTTATATAAAATATTTTCAAATCAGTTTTGAATTGGCTTTTAAGATTCTGAAATTGGTCACTTTATCTCGGTCTTGACTTTCACATTGTTTGTGCATGTGTCAAACTACGGAGCTTGCTATTAATAATGTTTCAATTCAAAGCATGTACAATATACTTAAGTATAATTATAATCTCTTGCTTTTGGAAGGAAAAACTTTTTTCTTTTTAGTAAAGGCTGGTCACACATAAATACATTACATCCTTATGCATCATGGTTATACGTAACATAATAGATTCAACTTCGAAACTGTTGTGATCGTCCACTTAACAAACACAACAGAGACTAATAAAACGCACTACGTACGCTGAATTCCCCAGTTTTACAATTGACCGCTAAGCTTCTAGCCAGCGCTAAGTTGAGGCCAAGCAAATTGGAATGCACAATTTGCAATTAGCCTCAGCTTAGCGGTCAATGTAAAACTGGGGGTTAGTTTTTCTATTACGTTCGCAGCTAAATTTAACATATCAAACAATTAAAAATTTAAAATTATGTTTCAAGGACCTGGAGAAAACAACTATACACACTATCTTACCAATACACTACACTTAAAGTATCTTAACTTCCCGATACAATACATAATTAGGGGTCTTACCCACAGTTCTTAATTATGCAACGCATATTTCCCAACAAAATGCACCCACAATTTCCCTACAGCACACCTCGAAACGCAAAATTAGTTTTCAATTTAAATCAACGTTCAAACATTATAAAGAAAATGTGTGAACACAATGCTTCAAACACGCTCTGCCTCAAAGCACAAGTTGATTTAAATTTTCCAGCCAAGCATCATTACTTCGATATTAAAATGCTATGAGCAATCCCTAATTTGGTAGTTTAAAAGAAAAATTACAAAGTTCGGATTGAGATCTCAAATTCTCTTAATAATATATGCAATTTAGTATCACTTTCATGAACGGAGAACAGAATATTAATTACTTTTGTTTATAATTTACATATTTCAACGCTCATCTAATCTAAATGATGATTACTTTAGAAAATGATTAATATAACGGTTTTAGTAACCATACATATTTTTATTTGAATTTATTCATAGCCTTAAGGTATCTATCTATAACTCAGGCCACTATAGGGCTAGTTTCTAAGGTGAAGGCACCACCCCGGCATTTGACTGGTGTTACAAGAAAAAAAAATATGGAAAACCTCAGGAATGATGGCTGGCACTAGGTTTCGAACCCAGGACCTCCCAAATACGATGCCAACATTATGCTTACTGATTTACAGCCACTCGATAGTACCCATTCGAATATGATAAACATTACGTTCAAGTGATGCTACTTGACTTAACTTTCAATGAAAAACGTATTTGATAATGGATCTGGCAAACATTTTATGTCCTTTGCCACAATACAAACTTACCTTCTTTCGCAACTTTCCTCTGATATGACAGAGTCGTTTCACTCCGTCAAAGCACATGGCTTCCAACCTGCCATTGCCCAGCATTTTCGTCACTTGAGCGTATTCTGGAAGATAAATAACTTAGATTAACAAAAACCCTGACAAAATGCACCTTAATCAACGATTAATTCCAAATATCTAGCAAACGGATCTGCCCACTTTTGATGATGTTCTTTGTTGTAACTGGAAGCTATAACCATGTGCCATAAGAGATGCAAATGCTCGAAAAAAAAAAAGTTTATTTTAACGGGTTTTTGGTTGGAAAATTTTGGGCTTTTTTTCAAATTTTCTACTTAAATTGATGGGTACATAATAGTTTGTTCCACGAGAACACATTTAATTACTGATCTCTGGAGAAATAAAATGATTTTTTTTTAGAAGTAAACAAAATTAACTGCCAGTATATTATTGGTAGTTAAAACATATTTCAGAGAATAATTTAAACGAAATAGTATCATATCTTACAACCATGTATCAATGCATATTTCCCAAATAATGAATTTACTTTTATGCTTTCCAAATAATTCAGGCTAAAGTTATTGTGTACAAGTTGGATATGAATATTTTCTCCTTCGAGTCTTCCAGAACATATTTAAAAAATAATTTTGCATAATGTTGTAAAATTCAATTTATTTAGTATAATTAATTCAAATCATTACTGGTACTAACTGGCCAGTTAAAACAATGCATTAATATGATACATTCATGCTGCGCCAACAATGTATTCTTATCCAATTTCTCCAAACCTCGACAGCAGCTTACATGATTTTTAACAATGAATTTAAACTATGAACCCGGTACTTCAACATCAACGCATTCTTTCCAACCATGAGACTGGAAATGTTTTTATCACAATTTGAACGTAAGAGGAGCAGTAGTATATCATGTCAGCTTTTGGTTTTTAAGCTTCGTAAATTAACATGTCATTTTTTTAATGTTTTTAAAATCACATTTGTAACAGTTCCTTGGCATTCTGTGACCAGCCTTTGAGGGCGAGGTACGCTTGCTACAATAAAGACGGTAATATTATTGTTACGAAGACTGTATTGCGTGGACGACAAACATTGTCGTAAAGTTTTAGATGCCTAGCAATCCTAAACTGCTGATATAAGGTGTGTGGAATTAGAACGCAATCACACTGCTTGTCTAGTGTGATTAGGAAACCAATGAAACCTTAGGCAGGATTGCCGATCTTGATTTTGATCCCTAGATCTCAGAATGGGAAACTATAACGCACCACTGAGCACTATAATTATTTTTTTCAGTGCTTTCTGGTATTTCAGGCACATGTTGTCTTCAGTCACAATTTCCCTTGTTCAAGGAAAGAACTTGAGAAAGCACCCCAGACACCATTTAAGGAACCATCCCAACATTTCCCTCTTGGAACTGAAAAGAAAAAAGCCTGACAACACTTATCATTCTTGTTTGTGAAGTGAACGCTGTATAAGAAAATATGCTGGATTCTGTGTTCTAGTAGTTGCAAATGTTTGGTTAGCCTACTCAGCGGGAGAGTTACTGCAGTAGCATGAAAAAATGTTTAGAAAACCATTAAAAGTAGTACTAAAAAGAAAGTTTATTTTCTCTTGTTTTACAAAGCGTGGTGATGAGATTTGTTTAACCAATACTTCGTGTTATGTATAAAGAACAGAATATGTAAATATTGCCTTCTGTAGACTTGCCAACGGACTCATATGGATTTCGAGGGTCACATGTGGCCAAATAAGTTACAGGATGATCGACTATGTTTGTGTCGAATATTAGCTGGATAAATTATATGTTCTACAAGTGAGGTCCAGGTGTCTTCGGAGCTTTAGTGTTAAAGCAGCAGCCTAATGTTTTGTTCTACGTATGGAAGATTAAACGTAGAAATATCTACTGCCTTGATGTTAGGGAACTTCTGTTGATGTACCCTTTTTATGGAAACTGGTTTCGTTGGGAGTCCACGTTTATTAAAAGTTGTTACCTTAGTATAAGGTTCTTTATTATTTACTATATCTACCATTAGCAGCTGTCTCATATTCTGTCCAGGTGGGTCTAACGTTTCCACGGGTTTCTGCTGCAGTTGAAAACAGTTGGCTGCACTTTAGATCCTCCCCCCCCCCCCCCTCGGATTGACCAACACTTTGTATTCAGCTGCAGTTACTGGCCTCTTAGGGACAGAGGTTGTATGAAAAACAAGGCAGGGACTGTACCTTATCCAAGCTGTAATTCACTAATATTCAAAACTGAACCTACCTTGACCATCTTCCTTGAATACTAACTCTCGCTTTTCTGTCTCGTTCTCATTCTTTCCTCTCCTCCTGTTTTTACCTCCCTTTCCTGAAAGAACAAACAATTATTTCTTATCGCATTTTCACATGAATGATTTAATTACATGACTAAAAGTATTATATTTCCTTTTACCCGATATTTGATTACTAACAGAAAACTCAATTTACGGAAGTTTCTCAGAGACGAATTCTCCAACACTTAAATTGTTTACTCAAGGATTCACAAACAAAACATCCTTGAAACTTTAGTAACTGTTTTTGAGCGTAACCCACTGACAGACTTACAAATCAAACACTAAGTTCATTACTTATGTTCTAAATGCGATGTGTTCGCAGAAACAGAAGGAAATACACACTGCTGTTTGTTTTGTGACAGACTGACTCTCATATTGCTTGAACAGAAGTTCGGAAAATCCAGTTGCGACAAACATTATTTCAGGAGATTTTGACACTGAATATGCTTAAATTGAAGTTAAAACACATCTGTAAAATAGGAGCGTATCAAATATATATCGATGTATTGACTGATCAATTAATTTATACTCAGTAACAATCTGTCCTTCTTTAGTTTTCAAGGCTCTTTCTAATCTAAATTCTCTTAACGAAATGTGTATCCTCCAACTGCAATTTTGAACGCTCAAGCTACTTCTGAAGTTGGGAAATTCAAGTGCGACGAGATGGTGAAACACAAACGTAAGTGACGATGTAAAAAAATTGCAACAAAGTAAATAAAACGTCCGTGATAAGAATACGTTGCTCTATGGCGCAATCGAATACTGACAAGTGAGAACCTGTGTCTTCATTGTTACCTAATCTAATATTTCAACTATGCAAAAGCAAAGCTGGACACACATCTCTTGTGAGAACTAACTGTACGTATACCCACAGTCTAAAATTGTATGAAAGGTAGCAGTGAGTTGAAATTCAGGAGTCAGATTAAAGAACTTACAAGAATATCGACTTAAATATAAAGTATTATTCGGTTCACGATAACTTGGTACCGACTAAAAGTGTATCGCCCACCATCGATTACGTATCTACATTCTACAATTGTGGGGCTCAGAAGAAAAAGCTGCAATCTCCATTTTTTGGGAAACCGAGATTTTGATGGAACTGTATACATTAAAATGTCTAATGAAGGTAAAGCCCTAATTCTTAGTGTTTTTTTTGCTTAAGAACCACAGGAAAAAAAAGTACCCACATATACTATTATATTTACCACCATAAATTTTCTTTTGGCTCTCCCGTAAAATTTTCTTGAGTGGAGATTGCAGCTTTTGCTTCTAAGCCCCACAATTATCCAATCGTGGTTCTCAAACACTGTAAATTTTCATTACAAGATTGAATAGCGAAATGTGACTGTTTCCACTTCATCACTACCAGCCTCACTTTCAACTTGTTCTTTACTACTAACACTATCTGAGTCTTGACTGGATTCTACATGCATACGCATCACATATCTTGCAACAAGTCTGCAGGCGTGGCAGTTTTCCTACCATCCATGGGAGGAAATGTTTTTAACTGCCTTCTGTTGTTTTAAATACTTCAATATTAAAATGAGCTCAGCATTACGTAGATATTTAGGTCTTAGTAATCCATTCGATACACACATTTGCAGTGGGAACTGTATGAGTACGGTGGCACAGGACACCTCGCACTGCTTCAAAGACGGTAGTCATTATTAACAAACTGTCAGGTAACTCTCATATAGCTCAGCGCCGAACATCCTGATTGAGGTTTTTCGTCACACCAGGCAATTACTACGATGGTACCTCAAACTAGACCCTGGTTGACTACCTTCCAACATACTTTCCTCCACCTTATTCCGGGCGAGATGCTTAAAGGACATTCAGTCTTAACTCGCTCTTTGGGTACGTTCTGAGAAACAAACTAAGGGTAAGATTTACTTTATCTACTCCAAAGAAAGTAAAACTTACAGGAGAAAGAAGGTGTGTAGGAGTGTTGAAACAATAATTAAAATGTTTTGGAGTCATGAAGCAGTGTAACAAGGGTGAAAGAGCTAGATATATAAGGGACTATAAGAGATTTAGCCATGGGTGAGGACTGCGAGTAACGGATTGTGTCAACTGTATACAATTTCAAAATGCGTATATAAAAACAACCTAACTTCACTTTTTTAATCTAACTCACAGTAACTTTACTAAAGGCAAAAGCTAAAATAAAATAAAATAAATAAATGCCATTAGTACTCCGCGTGCCACCATTTTCGACTGCGAGTCAACTGAAGTGTGTATTTTACAAATTAATTATTATAGTGTGATTTCCGTAACAGGTTTTCTGTCGCTACCTGTCGGTTTGTGTGTATGGAAGTGGCAGAGAATTATTTTTTTTAAAAACCGAGTTGTATATAGTGTATAATATTGGTCAGTAGCTGGCTCAGTTTGCAGCAGATAAAGTAAATCTTATCCCATACCAAGTCTATCCATGCCTGTCAGTAACTGTCATAGCTCATGTTCCCAGTGCCATCCGAACATGCAAACAACATATGTACTTTAAAAATACAGCACTGAATTTCAAGATGAAAATTAACATTACAAGAACTCCTGATCTCATTCAAGGAAACTTTATTTTTATGTTAATGGATCACTTTTTTAGTTGTAAAGTGAATAATCCATGAAGATTCTATCTTACCTGGAAGTTATACCACCCACCTTAGAACTTGTGTATCAAATTTATAGTTCTTTCCAAGTTCGCAACTCTGCTACACAGAAATTAAACATCACAAACGATTGTTAATGTACAAATATACTCTGCACCTCAAGTACTACTAACTCTCAAAGCTCCGTGTAATTTGAAAATGGTGAGGTAAAAAAAATCCATTCTTTTTATAAGATTTGGCATGGAATGATCCTGTAGTCAATACAGGAGTGATTATCAACACTGTAAATATATCGTAACTGTTGCCTGTTTGGTTGTGACCAGTGCAATAACGTAACGCTAGCGAACAACTCGATACGTATTCAACTTAATAATAATGGTATGGCTTATATCACAACACTATTTGGGGGTTACGTTTACTATCACCGGAATTTTAACGAATTTACAGGATGAGTTGAGGCAATTTACTTCGGTTTGTGATGAAATGCGAGTGAAAGTGCAATGTGGTTTTAACAGTGGAAATTAATAATAATCTTGTAGTTAATTTTGTAATGTTTTAAAACGCACTACACGTGGCGGGGGAAGGACTATTTGGCGTAGTTACAGCTGTTATTGTTGATGCTGGTAGAGCAATGTTTTTTCGCTGTGCAAAAAAAAAAAAATCGCAGAACCTGACTTACCTAACCTCCAAGTGGCCTTGGTCAGTCGCTGAGCACATAAAGAAAACACCGAATCTGGGATTTCTTTTTTATTATTATTATTATTATTTTTTCCTGGTCCGGCGATAGTAAATAAAGGCCCTTTTTGAATTGTTCACTGACTGGCTGTTGCTATGTGTGAACAATAAGTGTCGGTTATAATTATTTAGAATGAATGAGTGGTATCTTGAACATATGGATCAAATAGCTGTGGTAGCTAAAGTAAGATGTAACCAATTCCCCTACCAAGCGAACCTTTTATCCTACTCAATAACGTCACTGACGCAGTCTGTACATTTTTTTTCCATCGGACATCTAAAGGAGGCATAGTAGTAAAACCTTCATATACAACACTTACAAAAAGAAAAACTACGCCAGAGCACACACCAAGTAGTACTCTAGGTTACAACGAAGGTTTACAATAATATATATCGAGAATGGAAACATATTTTCGCTTAAACCATTTCTAAAGGTAAACCACCCGTGCCCACTAGGTGAAAGTAGATGCAAACCAACTTGCTTAATCTGTAGCTCGCTCAGTGCAGCATATCAACGGAAATGACAAAACCTCCTAGTAGCTTAAACATGCCGTTAATAAATAAAGTTATAGCAAAACCTCTGAATAAGTACCCAGATTAGTTAACACATACACTATATTTAATGAACTTACTGCAATGGAATCCGGAAAATTCTAGATATTTGTTTACACTATGAACGCGCTATTTCATATCTGCAATGAATGGCAGACAATTGCAGTATTACACTAAAACGCTGAAGACTCGATTTATCCCACTTATACTATAATGCACACATCTTGACAAAATCATGTCCACTTTCTGTTTCTTGAATACAGTTTCAGTTTATTGCTCATTTCCTCCTATAATTATTAACTTTTCTTGAAATAACAATGGCTGTTTAAATTAAAACTGGGATCAGCATATTGAATTTCACTTAATACATACTATCAGCAAGGGTGTAAAAGTAGCATTCTTACACTTACCCTTATTCTTAGGCATGTTTGATTACACAATATAACAATCAACAGATAAATATTAGCCTGGCAGATCTAATTTTACGATTAATTTTCTTTCTATCCTCTCAACCATTCCAGACGTCGATGAAATGTCTGACGCAAGGACTCATGGTCAATATCGAATGACGGTTTATATTACTGGGAGGTTATCTTCTTTTAGAAAAGTCTACAATGAAAAACTATATATAATTTATATTTAAAACACACTCAAATTTTGAATTAATTTTTAGTTATTACTTTACTACTGGTATGAATTTACTTGTAAATAGTATTTATTTTGGTGCTTTTAATACAGAGAAAACAAAAACTAATCGCCTTAGTGTTTCTCCTGCCCTCTTTTACAATAAATGCAAATTACAAATATTTATTCGTCTTCTGCTAATCTGCTGGGATTGTCAATGGCTGCTGTCTTTTTATTATAATTAGTAGTGGTGAATATTGATTTCTAGTGGATTATCTATGACAGTTGTAACAAGCTGAACTACAGATTTTTTTTTTAGGTATCACAAACTCATTATACACAAAAATGTTTTACTTCTGGTTTACTCTTTTTATCTCAGAACTAATGGTACAAAATCATTGTGCACAAGAATACTTGTTGGAATGTGAATGCTAAGGTGATGCGAAATCATTTGACCGCAAAAGTTGTGCAGGTAAGGAAGCGCACTCAAGTTATATTCTTATCAACACAGGGCTATAATTAAGGAGAAACAAGTCTCAAAGTACTTTTATTTACAATGTACAAGGGTGAGTCGTATAGTCTGTGTAGCTCTTCATTATGCATTCATCAATTCTCCAGTCGTTTCGGCCCGTATGTGTTTCTCGGGACCCTATTTTCAAACACTCTTAATTTATGTTAGAATCCTATGGCGAACCTTTTTTATTGCGGTGATGAACTTGTGTGTTCCGTAAGCCATAGAGTAAGTAAATATGTACAAAGGTGCAAATTAATTTTGTGGTTATTCTCTTTTAGCTACTTCCGTGGCATCCCACTGGAAATACTGCCTTCAGCATTGCTATAGCCATGAAGATAAAATGAATTGTATGGGCGGTAACAATATAGCCATGAAACCCACTGAACATCATGCAAAATACACAACAAAGGATACTATGTCCGAGGCATAAGTTTCGTGCAGATGCTGCAACTGGGCGTCAGGCATAATTTAATGCTACAATGCTGAAACTTGCAACATTTGTTCTTTTCCTCAGTAGCCTAGTTATCACATAACTTAAGGCGGTAAACGCGCTTCACCGGGATTTCTTCACTAACAAGCAAACGTACTGATGGGGCAGAAAAATGTTGTTTTTTTTTCATCGTGGTTAAAATGTCAAAATACGTGCACATGCATATTTTGGCAACTCGAGCGCAATTACTTTGCGAGATATCGATTATATAATAATCAGATTCTTGTTTCTGATGAGTGAAGAAAAAGTGCGGAAATACCCTTATATTTGTAAAATGCTGAAAGAAGTGGAAATCAAATACACAGTAATGGGTGGGTACTGGGTGAAAGGCGCTACCTGTTGCAATATGAGTTCTTTGCGTCCGCTACGTTGAATCTCAATTGGTTTTCTTAAATGGAAAGCGGGTCGTGTAATATGTCACTCAGGGCTAGAATTTTACGGGAAACACGTTTCTTTAATCAATTGTGCTGCACATGTATTATTGTGAGAGAGAAGGCTATATAACACTTCAATGCGGATAATGATGCAATTGATTGAAAACACCCATTTTAAATTGAAATAATGAAGGAATTGAAACCTTAATACATACAAACCTTTCCTGATTATACTGTCATATCGATATGCATTTATTTTTCAATTCCTTCTTTATTTTAACATAATATGGTGCTTTGGTATAGGAGTGGTATAAGCCGATGGGTCTAAAGCGTTAGTCCCACGACTCGAAGGTCCCGGAAAAGCCATGGGTGTGGGTTTTAACTAGCTGTAAATGGGTGAATCGTGATGGGCCATAGTCAAAAGTTACTAGACTGGCCCATATAAAATAAAGATTTTTTTAGAAATGGTGTATACCTTATTTCTCACAATAATACATTTACGTCAAAACTGACTTCAGAATCGTATTTCCCGTAAAATTCTAGCCCAGAATGACATATAACACGAGCCCCTTCCCATTTAAGAAAACCAATCGAGATTCAAGATGGCGATCGGAAAATACTTACCCTTCAACGGGTAGCGCCTTCCACCCAGTACCCATACTATATATTTGATTTCCATTTCTTTCAGCATTTTACAAATATAAGTATTTCTTCACTCACCACCAGAAACAAGAATCTGACTATTACTTATATCGTCGATATCTCCCAAAGTAATTGCGCTCGAGATGCCAAAATTTGCAGGTACACATATTTTGACATTCTAACCATGATGCAAGAAACAAAATTTAGAACTTTTTTTCTACCCCATTAGTATATTTGCTTGTAAGTTCATCTGCACTTGCTCACTACCGTGAAAATCGCTCTTCACATCACTTTTCATTGCTTTTTCCACTTAAAAAATAACTTTCGCAAATGATCTCTTTTACGTCGTACTGTGTACGAAAACCACGCACTAATGATAAAAATTAAATTACGTTAGAAAAGTCAGGTTAGTTTTATATTTACGCATTTTGAAATTCTGCACACTTCACTGGCATAGGGTTAGGTTATAAAGTTTACTTTATCTACTCCAAACTTCCACCTCCCTATGGACTAATATTACGCGCTCTGCACTATTAGTCTTCAAAAGATGATTATCACTATACACACAATCCGTAATGTAGCTATCCAAAAAATAGTACGACAACCATACGATAATAATTAATTCGGAAAATAGGCACTCCATTTAATTCGGAGACGGAAATGGTGGCACGCGCAGGAATACTAATGTCGTCACACTGAGATGGCTTTTTGTTTTTAAACTTTTGCCTTCTTTTACTGTTTATAAGTTAAGCTACAGTTGTAAGGTTTATCTTTCGTTATACTTAGAGCTACTGTAAGGCCGTTGTATATTAGAAAAGATATACAAATTAGTTACTGAGTAAACCCACTTGTGTCGAGCTTAACGGGATGATTTTACTTAGATTTAGGAAGATGTGTACAACTAGCATAAATGAGATTTTCTTCACAGGTAGTTAATACAAACGCATATGTTGGTTCGAATCCACTTACGAATTCTTGTGTTAGTCTTTTTATTGGCAAGTCAATAACTTACACTCAAAACAGACAGAATGGTCTCAAAAATATAAAAGAATGTTCAAGATACCCAAATAAAGCAATGTTCATTAATTGCTGTATCAGTTAGTTCAATCTTGATTATCATTCTTTAGCAAAGAGTGTATGAATTCTCATGTGATTTTGTATCTTGAGTTGCTTACACTTTACTATTGCATAACACTTATCACGTGGGTGAGTATTTCTTTACAACATGTTCTCGTCATCAACTGTATGAATTCTCATGTAAGACTTCGAACAGACGACTATCGGCTAATGCAATGATGGGATAGATACATTCCGCTGGATATGTGATATTCAGAGTCTTTTTGAACAACAGCACTATACGTATATCAATGCCTCGAGGTTTGAAAATTACGATGAAAAATATTCAAAGAAAAACTGATACACACAAAACAAAGAGATGATATAAAGAATAAGCTAAAATAACATCAAAACTATCAGTTCGAGATCCTTCGAAATCTCGGACATTTATTATTTTTATCAGATGCAGTTTTTTATATTTAAACTATTATATTTGTAGCAAAACTCCTTAACGTATCAGTTCACATCTGGTACTCTCGAGCAGAATTCTTCACTCTCATATTGCAAGAACAATATAAATCCCCTGGTGAGAATTCGATTAAGGTGACATGAATTCGACAATATGAAGTCTACACACAAATTCTCATGGAAGATGTATGCATTTCCGAAGAGTTCAGTGGCAAATACAGATTCTATGGCGAATTTCAGTTGAAGTAACCTTTTGCTATATTTACGGTTCTTCTTCAGTTTATCGATTCACGAGACACGTTCAGGAATCAAAAACTGCTGACTTTACCATGTCTATATATGTACAGGTCTATTTTATATGTAAAAAAAATGAAGAACTATTAATTCGTTGTAACAGTATTCATTTATATAATACTAGGCAACAAAAAAATGTATATGTTACACAGCAAAATTCCTCTTCTTTTCCAAAAAGCGTATATATGAACTGTACACGCTTATACAATAAACTTCCGCTAGACACGAAAGGTATAAGCAATATAAATATATTTAAGAGAAGACTGTTCAATTTCTTTGTACAAAAGTCTTATTACACAATGACTGAATATTTAACTGATAATTTGTAATGTTTTGTTATCTGACAACTGTAATGCTTACTATTCGTAAGCTAATGTACAAGCTGAATAAATTGAAAATTGAAACTGAGAACCTGACTTCGGTGCTTTGTTCAATTTTGCAATGACTGACTAAGCCATAAATCCTTGATGCAAAATATACTGCTATAAACCGACTGGTACCAGCGCTTTAATCCTGGAACAATTAGCTACCGCTTTAACTTAGGAAACTCGATACTATTACTATTTTTCCTTGCAGCGGAATCAAACCCAACGTTCCGGAGAAATCGTACTTCACCACTATCCTGTCGTCGGATCCAAAGCACGTAACTAAACTCCCTGAAGAGAATCCTGAAAACAACTAGTATGCCCCAGTCTCATGATTGTGCCACATCAGTGAGGCTACCACTAGTGTAACGACGCCTATTCAGGCTTCAATGATAGGCCGAAAGAGCTTTTCAGCATCAAATGGTCTTACAATCACGAAAACCTATCATCGAAAAGCGTGATATGGTTTAATCCGACCAAATATTATTAAAATCACATCAGTCAGTTCTTGTTATGAGTGCACCAATGTCTCCATGTCGTGAAATTATCCACTCAACATTCAGTGTCTTACTAACTTGTAGATGTAAGTTCAGGTAAATAACTGATTAAATCTTTAATTAAAATAATCAGTAGACTTCAAGATATTAGTCCCTTACTTTCTTATCAAAAAGTATTAAGCGGACTTTGGAAGAGCATTAATACAGCTGACGACTTCCGCCGCAGTAACGAAGATGACATCTGTCGTGCGCCAAGCAATGAGTTTCTAAACTTCCCACTATAGCCATACCGGAAAAAACATTCATCTTCTTGCGTTCAATTTTAAACTTCACAGAAAGTCTTTAGAAAAATGTCAATTCAAACAATATCATGGAGTATTGAAAACTTTAACAAATAATAATGTCAAAATTAGCCAACACGAAAAAAATCGTGTAGATACGTATGTTTTTTCGTGTTGGCAAAAATCTGTCTCTTTTATACGTTATACAGTGGCCTAGAATAGGTTAGAAAAGTGAGGTTCGATTATTTTATATATACACGCGTTTCCACAGTTGAAAGTCACTTCCTACCAATCCTCGGCCATGGCGGAAGCTCATATAGTCCCACGAATATCTAGGTCTTTCACCCTTATTACACTGCTTCCAAAACTTTTTCTAATTTGCATGTCAACACTGCTACACACTTTCTTAACATTATCTTTCATTGAAGTATATAAAGTAAACCGAACCTGGGTTAGGTAAGAAAAGTAAGGTTAATTTACAAGTATGCATTTTGAAATTCTACACAGTTCACTGATATAGTGTTAGGTTAGAAAAGTCAGCTTAGATTATTTTTAATAAATAAATATATATATACAACCGATCAAAAGTATTGCATCACCCGTGGAAATACCGTAAATTTGTGAGTATTAATAAGAATTGTTACTGATTTTAATAAAAATATGTTTTAATGTTATATGTTGATTATAATTAATCCACTTTTGTGTTTTTTAAATTTGGCAAAGTAAAATTACTTATATCAGTTAAAAATAATTTGAGCTGGTGTGAATATCAACATGAATATTTGTTTACATACAAAATAAAATGTCATTGAAGATGAGAAACTACTTCAAATTATACTTATGATTATCGATTTTCTATCATTTGTGCCCTTCATTGAATAGTGTACCTGTAAATACCCATCAGCGAAGAAATTCCGGTTTTCAGTGAAGAAATACAACTTGCTCATCGTTTCTACTAAACATATAGCCAAAATCCGCGAAATAAATAACGAAAAATGTGCAGTGATTGTTGAATTATACAATTTAAAGATGTCTACGTGACAGATCGCAGAGCGAGTGAAAGAAATTAGTGAACAAGTTAATTCCATCCGAGAAACAGCCGTATTTATTACACTGAAACACCGACTTCGAGAACACGGTTTAAATAGATACATTGCAGCTAACAAACTACTGTTGAAAAAACAAAATAAGATTAAAAGATTACAATGGGCTAAAAACATAAGAATTGGTCATTAGAACAGTGGACTAAAGTGCTTTAAGTGACGAAAGCAAATTCGATACTTCTGGAGATAAACGCAGAAAATTTGTTCGTGGACTTGTTGGAGAATGTGTGATAGAACAATACATTACTCCAACTGTAAATCATGGTGGTCAATTTGTGATGGCATGGGGTTGTTTTGCGGCTGAAAAACTTTGTGATTTATTAAAATCGCATCTTGCAGAGACACGCTATATCCAGTGGCAAAAGAATTGTAGGTCGGAGATTTGTTTTGCAACAAGACAATGATCAGAGAGGCAAACACCTTTAAATTGCGTAATAATTATTTAGAAACTGAACAAAACAAAAGAATTGGTCAACATGGGATGGGCACCTCAAACCCCTGACTTAAATCCAATATAGTTATTGTGGGATGAGTTAGACAGAAATGTTCGAAAGCAGAAAAGTCAATAAAACACAGTTGTGGGAACATTTACAGAAATGTTTGAATGAAATTGAAGCACAAAAATTAAAGAAACTACGTGCGAGGATTGCCTAGATTGTGGGTTGCTGTATTGAAAGCTATGGGCGATATTTTGACGAATCAAAAAATTTGGACGATTTCTTTTCAAATTAAGAATGTTTTGTTTCGTTTTTTTGTTACGTACTTGCATTTCTGTTTAGATACAAGTGGTGATGCAATACTTTTGGCCGGAAGTGTATATATATATATATATATATATATAT
>JAGDQP010027130.1:0-16396 GCA_022664845.1 Lepisma saccharinum
CACCTCTCTAACTCCAATTACGTGATCCTTTCAGTACGTTAAATAGAATATGAGTATTGTTTGATTCTTTTTAGCTTCAGCAGCTAAAGTTGGGAAGACTTATATCACCTCTAAGTCCATCCGTCTATCTATCATTCTGTCGATAAATTTTAACTCAGGCATTATTAAGTCTACGAAGGTGAGCGAAGTGTCCTTGGTTAGGTCGCGGCAAGACGAGATGAAAGCCGCATAGATTAAGTCTGCGTATCCATCCGTTAACAAATTTCAACTCAGTAACTAGTATTCCTAGTTGCTCAGATGTCGACCGTCAGGTCTCGGCAAAATGAGTTCTACGTTGCTAGGTTAGGTCTACCCGTTCATAAACTTGAACTCAGGAACGACTAACACTACGAAGGGGTTGAGATAATGTTCGATACTTATTGGTAAAAATGTATCAACGACACATATTAGTACCTCCAGAAAGTAAGTTTCGTTGTCAGTTGTTACCGCAGTGGAGGTGCAATCGCTATTTTGCACATGCGCGCCGAGTTTGTAGGATAATTGGCACTGACGAAGTTAGACTCTGGAGAGCATTGCAGACGCTTCAAAGTGAGAATTTATAATGTTCTGGAAAATTGAGTCGCCCTTCGCAAGCTATATAAGGTCTGTGATCATTTACTTGAATGTGAGAAATGTAAAACCAGCAGTCATCCACCGTCAAATTGGTGGGATGTGTGAAAAACAAGTTATGAGAACTTTAGTGGTGCTGAAATGTATGTGACAATTTAATAATGGTCGTGAAAATAACTAACATAGTGAGGGGCCAACTATGAGGACTTGAAGAGTGGAGAGGAATCCATGATTAGAGATAAAAACATTTCACTCCACGACCGTTATTAAACTTTTGCACTCATCTCCGCACGATTGATGTTCTTCATACACCCAACAGTTTGACCGTGCATGTTCTTCTGGTTTCACATTCCTCACATTCAAGTAACGGATCACAGACTTTATATCGCACGCGGCGGCTGACTCGATTTTCCGAAACATTTTTAACTATCACTACGAAGCGTTGGCTCTGCTCTTCTGTTTCAAAATTTCAGTGCCTTGCCAATATGACAACGAGCTCTCGGCGCGTATGCGCAGAATCTTGATCGCACCTCCACTGTGATAATAATTGACAACGAAAGTTACTTTCTGGACATACGTAATAGCTCATCCATATTGGATGATTGCTACGGAAGCTTGACGATAGACCTGTGAATAGTGCCCCTCGTGAACCCCGCCTCACTTGTTCCGAACTAAACTTCTTTACTTAACTCCACAATAGAGACGGATGATAAACTATCACGGACTAGACAGTATCACGGACAAACAACACTGTTATTCATAAATAAAGCAGCTCAATATTTACTTTAAAAAAAAACTATCGTGTTTTACATAAATACAGTTTTTCGAATATCTTGAAATTAGAATGCTAAAGGCTAGTGAGACAACTGCAAGAACAACATATATCCAACACAAGATGTTACAGTGATTTAGTTTTCAAATTATAAGTTAAAAGAGAGATTGCCTGTTACAAAAGTTTTTCTAACGTGTAGGTGCAGGTACAGGTATGTTTATGGCGTCGGCGTCTTTAACATAGTCATTAAATAAATCAGGAAATATTAAACGAAGCTGTTCTTCTCACAAAAGGAACATGATATATTATATAAAAGCACAATGGTGTCGTCGATAACACACAAAGGGGTTCATAATTGACGACATGTCTCGGTTTGAACTGCCTGTTCGTTGGTACTAAAAATATTCTCAACAATACAAACAACATATGATGATGTCTTCTGAAGAACGGTGTCATTTGTCACAGTTCAAGACAAGGCTATATGCATTTCTAGGCAAAAGAAAATCCTTATATTTACTAGGAGATAGAGTATAACCTATCGCATGAAAATCTGGAAATCTTTTTCGGTCAGATTTATTATATTGGTTATTCTTTCAGGAGATAACTTTGGGGCCAATAAACCTGAGCTGCTGACAAATTACATTTTCTTTATCACCTGATTTAGCAAGCTTAGTGTTAACTTCTGTAACTTCCTGTTTGCAGTCAATCGTTAAATTGCACTTTATATATATAAAGATAACCAATCAAGTTCTGCCGGATGTTCCCGTGGTCGAACTGGCTACACTTCCTAGACCTTTCGTTTTGAGATGAGTTAGGTTAAACGAAGATAACGCTAGTACAGCGGGAAGAAATATATTCCAGGTATTCAGTGTGGATTTGGTAAATTAGCGGACAGAACAGTGGTAAATTTAAGAATTTTAAGAACAACGATGAATTCCTCCACGACGCACACATGCGGAATATCCACAAGCAATACACAACAAGACACTGATGACGGTTATGGAGATCAAAAATGTCCAAACATGTACATAATTGAGAGACGCATTCAATTTCAATGCTAAAACCATTCGGGAACATATTGGGAAACAGCATAAAGTGGGATGATGGGTCTCACATGATATTACTGCCGCTCAGAAAGCGCTATGATAAAATTGTTGTGTTTCTTTGCTGTTACGTCAGAGGAAGGATCTGTTTCTAGACAGAGCGCGCACCTGCGATGCGAAGTGTGTTCAGAACGCCGATCACAATAGTGAAAACGGTCATAATACAACATTTAAAATAGCGACATCCTATAGGCGATAATAAACAAAAAAGAACCGACCCTGACCTTCCTAACTTCCACTAATCGTCCCTAACACACTTATTATAATAAATGCGATAATATAAGAATGTATCTGACATGAAAAGGGAAGAAAAAAGTATAATTTGACTTATTACATTTGCGACCGTTTTTAGTATTATGGTCCGAAGTTGTGTTCATTACGATACTCCATGGCTCCATTCTCATTGATAGGACACCAAAAATCCACCTTTTCAATAATCAAAACCACAACAGCATCAATAGAAGACCATTTGGTGTACTGTTACGGGTATCGTGCATCGCTAGCTGCCGCTATATGGCCGGACAATCAATGCACCTATTCACTCGCTGCACTTTGAACGTTGTGCACGAAAAACTGAAAACCAAGAAACTAGCTCATGTGAATTGCAGAGATGTCATTTATTTACAGTACAACCCACAGCCACGTGTGTTAATACCTCTCCTTTTAAACGCGAAGTAATTGCTACACTTTTCATTTAGAAATATACCACTCATTTTACCCAAGGTGAAATCAGGATATCTCTGTAGATATGCCTCATGCAACAAAAACTTATAACTTTACCATACCTGCAGAGATATCCTGATCTCACAACGGATGAAAATGAGTGGTATATATTTTTTTTTAAAATGTAGCAATAACTTCATATTTCGACGGAGAGGTCTAAGCACGCTCTCAATACAGCCTTTGAGACGGTCACTCCGCATATTATTTTAAAAAAAAATATCAAAAGAAAATCATGTTGGATTCGTTTTTCGTGAGACGTTTGGAACGTTTAAGAAGAATGCCAAAATATTTTTATCTTTGCTATTATGGTTAGTATTAAATACAATTAGCAAAAGCAACTCTCGTCACCCAACAAGCCAGGCGGCGTCGGCATTTTGTCGTCGAAGGCAGGGCCGAAGGAAAAACGACATCAGGATTTGAAAAACACGACAAGGAACCCGACGTCTTCGGGCGGGTGCTGGGCTTTGTTACACTGCTATGCCGAACCTACGGCAGCCTTGAACATGATGCAACGACCAAACTCCACCTATAGTTCGTGCCAACTATTTCCCGTCGGTGTTGACATTTGTCTTGCTGGGCAGTGTAAGGTCGATTAAGACTGCAAACAGGAAGCGTATCCTAATTCGACCACTCCAGTAATTGTCTATCTTCAAATTTGTGGACTGTGGTTTTCACCAATTCTGAAATTTTAGGTTTCACAGTGACATATGTCACGAAACTACAGATGCAATCCTCAGATGTCGATAAATAATTTTCGTCAGAATGATTTTTATATCTATGAATTTCTTCAGTCTCGATCATATACGGTATTTTTCATCCGCTCAGCATTCACATAATTTCCAGATGGATTAATATAAGTTTGAGAAATGGTCTTTACAAGAAATTGCAAAACATGACAGCAACTTCCATTGAAGTTTTAAGTCTTTTGTAAACCACTTCCCGATCCATTTCCTTACCTTTTCTACAGTAGTATTGTTTATTAGCGGTGTTACGTCCATGGAGTGCGACAAACATTTCGTCATCCGTGATAACATCAGGTGAGGGCCAAATTTCAGTTTCAAAAAGTTGTTTTATGTCATGTCGTTATTCTTGCCACTGTTTTCTGAATAGTTTGGAGGCGATTTTCTGGTAACATTTTGCTGTCTTCGAATATTACTTAAGTACTTTTTATCATGTTTAAATTCGTGGTCATGTTTTCTAAGCGAAAATCCCAATTTTATCGTGAGCATACTCACATAAAACTTCTTTCTTCTTGTGAGTCTTTTTTTCCTGGTTGGTTTTCTAGAATCTGCTTTTCATTCCATGACTATGTTCGAGTCCAGATGCTTCCGTTTAGAGGACACTTGTTTCATAGAATTACTTCATGATATAATATTTGTTAAAGTTGCTTAAAAATACCAAAAAGTTATGATAGTTATTAAATATTGCTTAGGGCAGATAATTTCAGTATACTTTCATGTCACTGCTCACATACTCATTAATTTTATCTATAAAGTATTTTTGACATACAGATGAGAACTTTTTGCGTACAAGTTATCACCTGCAAGATAATAAAAGGTAGCATACCGGTACCGATTACTATAAATCCAGATAAGGTGTAAAGTCTCCTGTCCTTACAGCCCTAATAAAATCCATAATGAGGATATAATTTTCATATATTGTACCCAAAATTTGGCTATCCTACTAGATACTTCAGCATCTTTGCAGATATCTAAAATTATTTGACACTTTGTTTTTGTTTCTTTACTTTTGTAATTATGATATCATCTTGGAATATTTAATTTCGTAACACCTCTCACTATGTAACACAATACTCAGTTTTCTGAGCAGAAAATATTCTAATTAGAAACTTATACATTGCATTATTGTAAGATAATGGGATTAGGGACAAAGCAATGTAACACACGTAACATTTTGTTAGCACTACCACTTTCTAAGATTGCTTATTATTTATGGATCGGTATGATGCGGGACATTACTATCAGTACAGTTATCAAGTATGTAATCTCTGACTGTAGCTCATACCTAAGTTATGTCTTTAACTTCATTTGCCTTCAAGAAAAAAAAAACAATCTAAATTTTCGTAATGTTCACAATGAAATTTACAAATATTTTCACACACATAAAGCAATCGCAAATCTCTCATATTTTGGTTAACACAGAAAAGTAAAAATCTGTGTACTAAAAGAAGGATAATATAAGTTCTAAATGCAGGCTTAAACAGATCGTCATGTGCTGTAACCCTTAAGATATAACTGAATTATCGGCGTAACGCATGAACAATTTTCTTAACGCACGTAACACCGTCAGTGAATAATCATAAATTTCAGTCATACTTCGTTTAAAGTACAAATAGTTTAAAATACAAATGTCAGTTACAGAAATGTATATCATATGCACTCTACACCGTGAACGTTTCTAGCTACAACGTTATAGACGTCTTCAGCATGGTTCACAGCCTCTTGACTTTGTATTAACACGTGTCAAGATCAGTTGCTTTACAAGAAACTCTACACCAACGTAAGCGCCCTTGTCATCATATGATTCCTGATAGTTCGACGTACCGTAGTTCGGTAAACTTCATTTTTCTAAGGTATACTGGGCAACACAGCTTAGCGATTAAGATTTTATAGGTACCATGTATTTCAGGGACTTCGTAGTATTTTAACATGGCCTGTCTTTCCTTAAAATGGTTAAAGCCTTAGCTTGTGTTACAATCATATGAACAGATGCTCTGGATGAGGTAGAAAACAACACTGTTATTTAGCTTGCACTATTAACCTGAAGCTCTAGATGGGACATAGAAGTAGACAGGTACTTTCTTACTTTAGTGGAATAAAAGCAGGACTGATGGTTGGGGATTATTTTCTCTTTATTGGAGCTTAAGATGATGCCAACAGCTCAAAATATGAACTATAGTTACATATTCAATGCATGCCTTCATAAAGGTTTTGATTCATGGTTATATGGCTCCAAACACACATAAATAAATAGTTCGTCACATAATCAACCAATCACAACCTATAAACACACAGCACACATATGTATACATTATCATATTTTTAATATTAAACAGATCCATGCACGGACAAATTTCCTTTCGGCATCTCACCTGAGACTTCTCTATAAATATTTTTACACCCGAAGCGTTTCTGCGTCAAAAAAATGCCAATTGAACAAATAATATTTTTATATCCAATATAAATAATTATGCATACGTTACAAAAATACAAAAGAATAAAATAATACAAATTGTAGCTTATAATATCACCGAGATGCGTGAACGGTCACGCACGTGTGAGTGGCCACCACACATAAGCAGGTTCCATTACAATTTAACAAAATCACATATGCCACTGATTTTCTGTCTTCGAAATTACAATGTCGCTCCAGATTGCTAACTTTGTAGTTTGTACCTCTTGCTGAATCTTCTTCAAAATACGATCGTTGAAAATACATATCTTTTTCATTCGTTAACGTTTGGTTTCTAATATGACTGCAAAAGTAAATGTCAAGGAACCTCTAGTAGTGTTGAAAGAGTATTCGTAAGAACGTAAGTGACTAGTATCATTTCATTTTTATGCTTTATATAGAATTTAAAAGTCAGTCTGTAAAATAACTGCAACAAGCTCACTGTTTTCTAAGCACTCTGGCTGGTATTCGAATGCAGTCGGTTGGTATTTAGTATTGGAAGCATGGAATCGATAAATCAGAAGTTGATGTTCCAAAGTAAGTACATACATATTAACATCAATCGGGTTTGTTTCCAAATTATCTTTTCCATTGGTTTGTTTGAAGAGATTCGTTAGACGTTGTTTTTACCTGTTCCCAGAAGTACATGTAAACGTCACGACACGTAGCTGTTCAGTACTTCTATCGCATACTCTCTTTGTACAATTGTATGTTTCGTAGGCTTTTCAGCCCATTATACTGACGATTCGGTCATTTATAAAGCTCTCACAATAATTCTCTTGATCTTGTTTTAACAGTGTAAAAAGGTATTTAGTCTTACAATCAGTATACACAAGCTAGTATATCCGATTGAGATTAATATTGAACTGCTTCAAAAACAGATCGTGAGCTTTTCTTATGTAGAACAATAGTAGTCGTTATTTCTTTTCTCGTTTGCCTTTTAATATTCTGGAAATATCGTCAGGTCTGTAGAATACTTAACCTCACTGGAATCATTTTGGATTAATCCATGTTTCATTCAGATTGCTTCTCGTCAATTTGAAATGTTGTAGCATGTTTACGAACGGCCCAACGTTATCTCCTCGGGCTGAAAGGTAGCGTCCTCACGAATGCTCTATAGATAGGTTTACTCTTCTTTCTCGAACATTGTTTTCACAGTTTACTATGTTAATACTTTTTTATTTTAGTCGTTCGACTCTATTCGTTTCTTCTCTGTGGCGCTGTTTCAACATTGTGTTCTCTGCATGCATTTTCTCGCGATAATTGTTCAATCTACTTCTTGGATTAACAGGCATAATGTTAAAGCTTTGCTGGCATTGCGCTTTTCTATATTCAATATGCTAACTTACTAAGTGTTACACGTCATTTCTGGCGATATGTACGTGCGTCTATAATAATTATAATTAAAAACTCATATTTCGAATTAAAATAGTAACGCACGTAACAATTGTTATCTGTTACGTGAGCTGCGAACTTATTTGTGCGTTACGGGCGTTATTTTGTTTTTTATACTCCCAAAACTTATAATGTAACTATTCTATGTTTTAGTTTAATGTTTGTTCCTTGCATACAAGGAATTGTTTATGTTGGGCCTGGATGATAACTGCTATGGAAATTTATTGTATTTTTTCGTAGCGCACGTGACATCCAAAGTCTCTAGATATTTCTATTATTTACAACTTATCCTCATACAAGTCATACATTTAAAGGTAGGTACTTTTAAAGTATTGAACACGTTTCTATAAAGAGCAAAGTTCACACAATTACCACATGTCTTAATGTTCAAATGTCGTTGGAAAGGTTTTTGTTCTCATTTCGTAAAATTTTCACACTTATTGCAACATTGCTGTGCCTATATCCTAAATAGCTTGAGAAACACAAGGTTATTATACATATTTCTAAATTAGCTTTCGTGCTCTTAAGAATGATGTACAATTGACTGACATTGGGCAAATTTTGTGTTTGCTCACTGTTGGTCGTCTTTCGTTGCTTTCCCCCATTGGCCAAATGACATAAATGGGATTACAAAAAATATATATAATTTTATGCTGAACCTATATTGTTTAAAATATTTTTCGATGTGACTTTTAGTTTACGCGAAAATTAATAACAACGAATTTTGGCAGTCATTTTCCAAGATGGCGGCAGTAGTACAACTTCGATTTTGGGGCACTTTCAGTTTGTTACTTTGGTTGCCAAGTACTATTTGTATACCAAGTTTCACGCTTTTAATAATTTTTTCACTAATCAGAAAATTTTGACTTAAAATAACTACACTATTATAATGGCGAATATGGAGAAAGTTCATGTACTTTGTAGCCCACATTCTACATCGTGCTAACAACTACCGCACAGGAGGAACATTATAACAGCGGATATTGTCTCATAAGGTAATCGAGGCAGGGGTTTGGAAAGGTCTCCATTTTTCTGAGGCACCGCAGACGAAGATGTGTTCTATGTTCAACACGACATTCAGAATCTAGCCCAGAAAAATTGAATGATAGAGTATCACACTCTCCGCTTCATAAGCCTTTATCGGCATCACTTTCACATTCTCGAGCTCTTGGCTCAGTGATTTGGGTCGGCAGGATGATGGGTATCGCCATTCACTAAACTAGCGTTTTAGTAATGGTTCATAAGTTCGTGCCCACGTCAAGAGGTACTACCACAAAATTCAATCTGAGGATGTACTTTTTCGTGGTGGGGGTGTCTAGATATCTGCTATGGAATATGCTTATCTTATCACTAGGCACGAATGTGATATGCACGGAAAGTTGTCGTAATTTTTTGGGGGACGTTAATCCACCGTATTAACATTTCCGATACTTTCGCTGATGTTAAGATGTATAAAAAAGATTAATTTGCGAGGTCATATTTCTTTTGAAATATGCCTGTTGAAATTTGAGAAATATTAGGAAGTTGGGTGGCCGTCCATCTAAAAATAGGGGTGTTTGTGGGCGTATGAAAATCCCTACCAACATACCATCCAACGTGACAATCCGGTAAAGAAACGCGCAATCTACTGGGGTGTAGCTTCACTTTAGAGCTGCACGATTTCAAACCACTAAAATAATTATTATCTTCCGTCTACACCACCTTCACCAGCTACGACTATAACTTCCCCCTCCACTTGCTTCAACAGCAGTGGCCCCACTAGTTCACAGATAAGCTAATGACAGTGGTGTCACTACTTTCTATACAGTTGTCCCACAAAGTGAATTCTTAAAGTCATAAAATACATTTTCCTAAACTATTTGATATTAAAAATATAATCATTTATCATAGCTGAAGTATTTAAAAAAGATGATGATTGTGTTCGAGAGTGAACGATTCTGTTCTGCAGTTTAGATGTCAGTAGAACGAGTTAGTTTGTATTGAATGAAATATGCTTTTGAAATTTACTAAACTATAATAACGTTTATTGAATTATTGTTCCAATTAAATACACAAACAGGAATAAAGACAAGACAAGCATATTAAAGACAAGAAATCATTAATGCAGAAAAAAATAAAATAATGCACATATATTAGTCTACTTAACTGTGTTAATATTTCAGAAACGTTTTAGATATGGATATTTGTGTAGATATGGAAATTTTAGAAAACTATTGTCTTTTCCTACGCGTTACTTCAAATCGAAAACCACGATTCCGTTTTCAAAAGTGTCTAATACGCATTCCAGATTACTAGTAGTAAACTATAAAACGCAATCCTTTGTATTAGTAAGTACATTTTGGACTGACATTTCGAAGCCCAAGTGACTGCATTTCATATTTTGTTCTTACACGGCGCCCCTCAAATTTGTTTCTCCATTAACAAGCAAAACTAAATTTAACTAAAAGTTAACACGTTTAGCTAAAATTGATAAAATTCGGTAATATGCTAATTTTCTGTTGATTTGGAAGTACTGTGAAAGCAAATTATAAATTTAGCTTGATGAATGGTTCATGTATGTAAGGTGCTGTGTAAATTCATTGAGTTGGATCAAAGTACGTTAAACTTTATATGTCCAGTTCATTTGATTAGAAGTAGACCGTTATAGAAGACCTGGATCCTACACTTTGACACGAGTGAAATGTTTTCATTCATCCAGACAGCACTGATTTAATCAGAAATAACGTATGTAAATTTTGTTATACAGCCTGAATAATAAGGAGGTAGAAGAAATAGGAGACAAATGACAAATGGAGTGGATAACTGTTCCAATCTGGGTGGATCACTAAAGAAGAAGAAGAAGAAGAAACGACAGATAGACAAGAATTTGGTTGTTTCATTTGTCTCTCACAACTAGTGGGAAATAAAAAAAATATATAATTCTGTCTCTCATTCTTTCTTCCAGAACATTCTATCATATTCTATCTCTCCCTTTCACGTGCTATTATGTTGCTCTTTCCGTCCCTTCGTCTAACTTTGTCTGTGGTGTTCTTTTCTCTTCCTCAGACCATATAGCACCTTCCTTCCTAGACTTCTCTTGACGACAATCATCTGTTCCTGTGGCACGTTTTCTTCTCTTTCTGCGTTTCTTTTTTCCCAGGTTTTGTCGAGCAAAATAACGTGAAGGTGATAAAATTTCTCTTTAAAAGGCTGAGAAAGAGACAAAGGAAGGTTTGCAGGCAGAAAACGGTAGGAGCTATTATAAAAAAAATGTTTTCACCTTGGATGGAAATTTAGCAATGTTGTTTGGTTAACAAATTCTTTTGCCCAATACATTAGAAATAGAAAAGGAGGTTAAACAATGTCTACACATGAAAAACATTTCCGTCCAATTCTTAGTAACAAAAACTCGTTTGGCACGAGATAAAATTTGAAAAAGATAAAAAAATAATAGTAAGTAACAGGGGCGGACTTATTGGGGCTAAATGGGTAACAGGTTGACTTGATGTTTTTCATATGACGTTACTTAACAGAATACTGAAATCACAAAACTATAACAGCTCAATTTTATATATGGTGGGGAATAATGAATTCCGATTTTAGTCAGTGAATTATTTTTATCATCCTAAACAAGTTGGTGGGTTTATAAAGACAAGCGCTAAATGTTTTTCAGTAATTTGAGCTCCGAATCACTCCGTTTAGTTGACCGCCATTCCGCTTTTACACAAGTACAGCGTTTCTCAATCTTTTTCATTCCGCGACCTCCTTTTATCGCGCCTTCTGCCCGGTGACTCCCAAATATGATTTTCTTGTTTGTAATAAGCGGTTTTGTTTCACTTTGTATTAGGTAGCCTCCTGAAGGCTTCAACAAACATATTATTATATCATGAAGAACGGTAGTTCTTTAAGTGAAGCTCAAATAACGGGCCCGTTAGCGGCACTGACATAATATTATATACAGCTAGTTTCGGATCTAGCGAAATATAAGCCCAACTTTGGTGTTTGAACTTACATTTGAAAGCTCTTTGCCATACTAAGACAGAAGAAATGGGTGGGTAGGACCGCCTTGAGACTCCTAAGGCGGTTCGAAAAACAAAATTGATATTTCTCATGATAGCCCTCCCCCCAGACCAATGTAAGCGGCCGAAACTTGCGGAATCTTAATGCCTCTCAAATGGTGTATCATACTTCATAAATTAGTGGTGTTCAAAGGTTACGATTGTTTTTAGCCAAATCACATAATTTGCACAAATGATCGAAACGTGTCTGTGCCATTATGTCCATCTTTTTGCTTTAGCTCCAAATTGTTGGTACCAGTGGATTTTTGGGTTCAATTACAGGATCCGTTTGGTTAAAAATGCTATTTCTTTTAAGAGGAGTTACCATTTTCGAGATACGGAGACTACCATGGTCCAAAAAACAACCTTTTGTATGAAAACTATGCACATTTTTAATACGCAACCTTACAAAACAAGAGATACAAGTATAAAAAAAACCTTCGGTTATAGGGAAGAGTGACGCAAGAATTCTACTTACAAAAGAAGTTATATCCATTTTCTGAGTGACTTTCTTTTTGTCACTATGGTGGAAAGATGATACTAAGTCTCTTAATTTTATTACCAAGTCTCACTAAGTGCATCACAATGCTGGGTGTATACCGTTCTAGACCCACTCACTTTGGAAATAATCTCTTGGCGTAACCGGGAATCGATCCCTGTACCTCACGATCAGCAGTCAGTGACGGTAACCACTACACCAGAAGAGCGATCACCTTACAAATAAAATTTCTAAATTCTTGTATCATGTCAGTTCATAAACGTTGTACGAGTTTTAAATTACAAATTAGCTAAATTCATTTTCCTAAAATCTTTTTAGTAGCTTGAACAAAGTAGGTTCTTAATACCCGAAATAATGGTGCAAACTTCCATAGGTGATTATATCAAAGCAACGAAAATGTGCATTGAAGAAATTCAAAATGTTGCATTAATTCGGAGCTACACGCATTCCAAGTTAAGGCGACATGACGTCACAAATGACGCAATAACTAGACACATATACACGTAAGCGGTGTCAGCTTAATAAATCACACTTCGATGTAGTACGACCTACATCTAAGCATTGTTTATTATTGTTAGAGTGTCACATATGTAGGCAGGTTTCGCAACTTAATTTGAATTTATTGTAACGCCTTTAGAGAACTATTGCTTAGGTCGTATGGATAATGGTGCTATAAACAGTAGAATGAAGAAAGTAGGAGGAAACGGGAGCACCTCGAGGAAACCTCGGCACACGGTGTTTGTCTCCCACAAAGCCCACATGGCATGAACAGGAATCTACCCGACAACCTATAGCATCAGAGGTGAGCGCTCTACCATCTGAGCCACCGCGGACCATTTCGCCACATAACATTATTGTTGTCAAAGAATTAAATTGATTAGTAGGGACAACACAGAATAATACAAAATTCAGGGACAGTTATTTACGTAAAATGTTTGTTTGAAGCATTCTTTAAGGAATGCATAGTTTCAGTACTACAGGATTTCAAAAAAAAATAGGGATGGCATTGTCTCAAATGTCCAGTAATTGTTCTTGGCTTAATACAGAGAAAATAGAGGGAATGGGGAAATATCAAAACAGTTGTAAACATTATTTATAATTTAATTCATTCGACAATTTTGTCTAATAAATTAAATTTTATCCCAAAACTTGCTTGCTTTTATTTGTGAACTTCCTAAACTGCAACATACAATGATTAAAGTGAATTAAATTGCTAGTGCACTAAAATGAACTAATTATTTATCGATTTCTTCAGTCAGATTATAAATAAGATCACTATTACACTTGTTTCGTTTTCAAGTAAAATTACTAAATACGCTGCAGCCATCTAGTGATCACATAGCTTTTACTTCTTTTACATGGAAATCCTTGTTTTATTCAGTTCACCGTTACTTAAGAATAAAACTTTCGATGTGTAAGATATGGTTAGTAATCAGGATGTCGGGTTACCCTGGTGAGTCACGATGAATCACTATGAATACGGGGAATCAAAATATAAGTCGATGATGTAACTCATCGATTTTGTAACTGCAACATTGATTTATCACATGTTCTTAATCTGGTGATCCTAGAATATATACTAATGAAATCTTTACTAATGGCAGAAGTCTGAACTTCTGTGGAATTTAGCTTATGACATTTCTATTTTCACGATTGTGTCCCAAATTATCACTTCTATCTTCATATTGACCTCCGATAGGTATAACAGCATTTTGGCGATACATTTTTTTAAGTACATTGTCAAGCAGTTAAACGATCTGAAATTAAATGGGTATACACTAATAGCAAATGGAAATGCGATAGTAACTTTTATCGGAACGTTAAGTCGGGGAGAGCAGCTGCTTTTGTGTTTAGGTCTACCAGTAGATATAGACTCTTCTACCTTGTGTCTAGAATATCCTATTGTCAAACCATTTGTGATGAGATAGGTGACCAGTTCTGGGTTTTTAGTGAAAAGTCTTATCAATATTGTAGGTCCCCTATCATTTCTGATGCGCGTAATATTGGTTAGAGGAAATTTATTTCCCTCAATGAGAAGTCGTTTCAGATCTTCAATTTTAACTCTAGTGTCCACCCCTTTTACTACACAGGTGAAAGTAGTGGTAGTAGTGGCTTTTTGAGGCCTGGTCAGTCTTTCATCTGTCTCAATCATTACAGCTGAAGGCCCAAAATCTCTCTGCTTGAATGTTTGGAGGAAACTATCTCTATTTTCTTTGTTTTTGAATATTAATTTGAGACCTTTTAACTTTTGTGTAGGATAAGCAATCAATTTTAATTCTGGAAGTCGACTTCTAACTGTCCGATAGAAATTCAATGGATCTTCAAGTTCCGATTTAATATTCTTTATGGTTACAGCATATTTAATGTCCTGATCCAAGTTAGTATTTACTGACGACATTTCTCTATCTTCTGTCTGATTATAATCTACTTCCTGATCTTCATTGTTAAGGCTATTGTATATATCAATTCTGGGATCAAAATATTTAACAGAGTATGCTTGGGAATATGGACTAGTATTTAGGACAGGATTACATACCTTAGGTGTACGAGTGCAGGCGGATGTAGGAGAGGAGTTGTTTGTAGTTTGCTTTAAAGATTTTTCAGAAGAACCCTTCACAAAGTATAAAAAAGCAAACATACACAAATAAAGCTGACAAAGAAAACTCACAAAGGACATTCTTATTTAAATAATTCACAGATGACAAATACAAAACAAATTAAACAATTATTCAAAACGTTACACATAAATTCTTCAGATTTAAGCGCGTTCGACACCTGTATAAGAAGGATGAAGATATTTAGGGAATCAATCTAACATTGAACCAATACCATTTCCATTTCCACTAAATGACATTACCTTTTACCAAAATAAACCTAAATCATTATTGCAAATCACTAAATTATTGGTTCTTGTACACATCTTGTACATTTATTGAATTCAGGTATTCCTGTGTAATTATCGTGCTCTTCTTAGGTGATAATTTAAACAAAAGTCGAATAGAATTAGATAGATAGGGCTATTGTTACTTGGCGGACATCCGATTATATATTAATAAATAAATAAATTATTATTTTCCCCAAAATTTCCCCCAAAAATCAAAAGGACGAAAGTGGCCTTGGTGGCCAGAAGTCCAGCTAGGGTGGCCCTGCGGGCCCTGGCATTTTACTACAGCGAAGTTGCTTTTGTGTGTTATTACTAATACAAAAACATTATGACACAGAATGGATTTCCTCCAAATCCACCGAAGATTTTTACACTGATATTTCGCCTACTGACCCTATCTTGCAATGAAGCAAAATTGTGTTGATGTGATCATTCTTTAATTGAACCTTAATTTTTTTATTATTTTTTTTTAGAATGTTATTTATCATGTATAACATTATGCGACTACAATATCAATTGTTTTCAAACATTTTTTCTGATAAGATTTGCGCCGTTCAGAAACAGTGGAGGAATTATTGTCACATGTTTCTGGAAACCATAACTCCTTTTTCAAAATAAGCGATTGGTGGCTAGATTTTGCGGATGTTGCAAGGTATCATCTGAATGCCGAAGTTAATATCCAGAATTTTGTTATTAGAATATTCTCCACTCCTTTGTTTGCTTAGAAAATGTGTGTGTGTGATGTGCCATCTTCAATTTGGGGATGAATACATAAAAACCGTATATTTCTGCATAAGGTTGAGCTACTTCTTCATCATTTTCTAATCACTATATACAGATACATTTTCCATTAGCAAACATTTTTACCAACACATAGTTACAGCCTTCAGCATCGATGAACAGCCTCATTTCATTACTAACAGACTATAATTCGCTACCATAAATTCCTTGAACCGCTCGCGAGAGAGAAGTATTATTATCCGGTAAGCTAGAATAATGGCGTGAAATTGAACTATATTCTAACCCTTTCAATTCTTCAAAATGATCATACCATGAATAGTGCAAGTATTATAGGAAATTCAAATCATCAAATTATTAGGCAATTACGCACTTACCGATATACTAAATATAGAGTGTGTTTCAAAAAGAATGACTCGATTTTAAACTATTATCTTTATTAAT
>JAGDQP010027131.1:0-25279 GCA_022664845.1 Lepisma saccharinum
GCAAAACCAGTGAAAGACACCTTGAAATCGCTTGGATGGGACATCCTTCCGCACCCGCCGTACTCCCCAGACCTGGCGCCATCTGACTATCACCTCTTCGCATCAATTGGGCACGCGCTCGCAGACCAGCACTTCAGCAATTTCGAAGACGTTGGAAAATGGCTCGACGAATGGTTTGCCACAAAAGACAAGCAGTTTTTCTGGCATAGTATGCATCAATTACCTGAAAGATGGACAAAATGTGTAGAAGCCGATTTCCAATATTTTGAATAGAACAAAATTAATTTCCCTTGAAAATTACGTGTTTTCTTTACCACAAAAACCGGCAAGAACTTATGCATACACGTGTTATATAGAAGACATACTGTAACAGTAACCTTCTGCGGTTGTGCAACACACTCACTCAGTGTGATAGTAGTTAAGACCAATCATATTCGACTGATATTGAATTATTTAGGATCAATTGGAATACTATATTTTATGTCCGCTTACGTAAAAGCGCATTTTTGTAGGATTATGGAGAGTGCAAATGTTTCACCTATAGTATAAAAATTATGAGGTATGAAAACACTGATATAAAAGCACAACGCAATCCATGATTTACAGAATTAACCCAATTTGTGTTCGAAGCAATTATCCATATTTCTCTATTGAACAATTTCACAAGTTCACATTGAAGGCATGTAATGAATTTAATACATTTATAATTTATTCGTTATTTTTATTCGAGTAAATTAGTATTTTTGCTACGATTAAACGTTGTACATATTCTTACAAAAGAAACACCTTCAGCTTCACTTAGTAGAAGCTGTGAATAATGACAAAGAGGCTGTTATAAAGTTTGAAAGAGCTAAAGCAAATTGTCTGAAGGAAAACAAAGAAAGTCGTAGTATATTTGAGTTTGGAAAAATGTATGAAAATATTTACAAAAATCCAGAAAATGAAGTCTAATTACAATATACGACATACCCTTTCACGCATGGATCCCGAATTTTTCTTAGGGTTATCACGAATTTGGGGAATGTTCAAAGAAGATCTGGATGTCAAAATTAGATAACAAATACAGCGTCTTTTAAAATAACACCAACAAACTTCTGAAGGTGATTTCTTACATCAAAACAAGACGAAAATTCTTCAGACAAATTTTCGAAACTTTAGGGCCCCGAAAGCGTGGGAAAATGAACTTCAGACCTTCACATCTCTAACATCACAAAAAGTAGAGCTGGTGTGGCATGGTTCCGTCAAAGACCAAATCTGCACTATCCCAAAACGCATCTTTCAAAATTCCACAATGGGCGCGCAAGGGATTCTCCAAAGTAATTAGAGGATTCCCAGTAATTCTCTAAAGATGGTCGAAATGAGCATGAATGGGACGGTTTTGACCAGGAAACAATTATTCGTTTCCGCCAACTCGATATCTCAATTAGATTCGATACACCGAACAATTAAAAAATGCGTCGTTGCATAACAAGCAGGAGTAAGAATTGCATAATTTCATCCAATGTTTTATTTGTTATCAAAGAGATCGAATATCATTGTCCGATTGGATGCTGAGGATGACGTATGTCGTCCTTACACAGGAACTCATGCTATTTTCGATCCACCTCTACTTCAGAAATATTCCGGAATCTACTTCTTTTGGGGAATCCCTTGCGCGCTCATTGCGGAATTTTGAAATATGCATTTTCAAATAGGAAAGGTTTAGTCTTTGGGGGTACCACGTCGCATCAGCTATACTGTTCGTGGTGTTAGAAATATGAAGCTCTAAGAATCATTTTCCCACGCTTTGGGCATCCTGTAGCTCCGAAACTATACACATTTCGAAAATTTGACACACTAATTGTGAATTTTGAAAGCGAAACTAATAAAAGTGTAATGGAAGCATATCAGATTTCCGAGCTTTAATAACAGTGCTTCAGATTTTGTACAATCTACGCCAAAGATTATATTTTATACTTTGGAACGAATAATTACGTGGGGCCACGGTGGCTCAGTTGGTAGAGCGCTCACATCTGGTGCTAGGGGTCGTCGGATCTATTCCTGCTCATGCCATGTGGGCTTTGTGGTGGAAAAACACTTTGTTTTCTCGGGATGCTCCCGTTTTCTCCCACTTTCTTCATTCCACCAATTCATCCCATCATCATCCATACGGCCATAGTTGCCTAAAGGCCTTAAAATAAATTCAAATTCAAAATAATTACGTATAGGCCTATCTTTGAAAACTTCAAACTTTCAAATGTGCCTCAACGATTTGGTAGTTTTACAAGAGAATAATGTAATTAAAGTAAGCGTATAAGCATTAGGTCGAGAAACTCTTCGTTCTTTACAAAATCCAACCTGATGTTTGAAATATGGCTAAATTTGTATTAGAATTATGGCTAAACTATGCAAAATATACGGATATAACATATGCATGCATTTGATATTTTCCCGCACAATACCGTAATTATGCTGTTCTAAAATTATAGAAAAACAGCCCCTAAATATATTATTTTAAAGATATTTGTTATGCTGGTTTGCATAACTGACAAGGATATAATTTTCTATATTTCCCCTTCCTTGAGAAATTACTATCTACGCTACTGGAAGTGAACGAGGGGTCGCATGCACGGATGTTCTAGAAGTCAAGGCTCACAGTGAAACCTCAGTTCTTGCAAAGAACAACTTTACAATTCTTCTTTTACTGTGTGGTTTTGTTGATTACGGCTGGTTAATCAATCCTCTTGACACAAACGTACGACCGTTTCCTACGCATCAATAATACAAGAAGCGTGCAATCACTCTGGTTTAACATTAAGGAGGAGGAGAAGGGTCGGGGTATTGTATGAAGTTCGTCGCGATGGTACGGAAGGAGCTGTTATCCACTTTTCCATAGAGGTGAGAGAGAGAAAATGAATTTAGTTTTATTTATGGCATCCCAGGATCAAGCTGGTATACGGCGAGGAAGAGGATGTTGGAAGTTTGTCGGCCAGGAACCGTAATGCTATTTCACTTGGCCCTCGTCAAAATATGAAGTTTGTACTAGTTGTGACCCGCACCTAATATGTTAAGTTTCAGTACGTTATATGAATGTATTAAATACATTGAACTTACAGGTATGCTTTGGCGCTGCTATTTAGACCCTATATAGAACAGAACGCATTTCAATAAACTGAGAAACGAAATAAGCTATGTAGTTTTCCATACTCCCATGAGAAGCAAAGTATTATAGCAAAACTCCGCATATACTTTTGTGACCGTTTTGTCTCGGGGATTCTCAATTTGGCACCAAGAAAAGGAATTCTTTTCAAACATCATCCACTCAGCGACAGTTGCTGCGCACATCACTGATATTTCGAGAAATATAAAAGAGTAGCTAATTTTATTGCAATTTCTATAGCAATAAACGAGAGAACTGATATAAAAGATGACACAACTTGCTATGTTTATTCGAAGTATGGATAAACACTCGATTGTAAATTAGGAACTCCCAGATATGGTACCGGTACCTATAAAAGACACTATCACAGCAAATGATATTTTCGTATCTTTCGACCAGATTTGGTGGGTGCGTTAGATCGTCCATTTTCGCTTTAATTCAAAATGGACAAAACTTAGTGTTTTACGCTTGTTGTCGGTGTTGTAGGTTTTTTATTTGTATTAATTCTTTAGTTATTTACGGATCGCACTCTGCATATAATAGCAAATAATGTACAACGTAAGCCCCCATTCATTCAGCCAATCATTCAGGTATTCAGAGTCGAGTCATTGCACAAATCCTACTATTCGAACAATTCAAGTAAGACGGCATTGATTTGTGCAATTAAAAACACGGAACATTTGACTTTTTGAACTTTCAGAGAACATAAACCTAAAATAGTGCGTCAAAAAACCTAAAAAAAAAATCGTTTTTAATATTCTCAACGGATTCTATCAATAACACTATTACTTAATATTATAAGAGGGGAATATATAATTAACTTAGCAACAAAATCTTCTTTATACGAAAAACTAGTTTTTCTGAAGGAAATGCCCATTAAAATTACCATGTTCCCTCATTTAAATGGTATTATTTTTTATTACTTCGAGGTCAACTATCGTCCGTTACATATCGTCGCCAATTTTACAATACCACCTAACAGTCATTTTGGGCGAAATAACTTCTTCATGTTTTGACTCGCCATCAGTCAAAGCAGCTATCCCCGAAATAGTTCTTAGTCTCCTTACAAGATAGTGGTGTAATCCCGACAAGAGTAGTACCGCATATTCAGAACTTCATATGTTATGTGGAGTATAATAAAGAACACGTTAAAAAAACTACTACTCAGAATTGACATTTTTCTTTATTAACCCATTATACATTTCAACTCTTCAATTATATGAATCGTCGTGGCTCAGGTGGTAGCGCGTCTGACTACAAATCCAGTGCACGGGTTCAAATCCCGGCCAGGACGCTGGGTATTTTTTTTAATCGTGCTCTCATATCTGGCGCTCTGAGGTGCACTCAGTCCCCTATCAAATTGAGTACCAGAGTGTCCTTGGTACTCCTGGGCACCTCGGGAAGGTAAAGGCGGTCGAGCGTAAGACTGACCACCTCACTTCGTACCGTAGGTCGAGAATATGTGGAGCGCTGCCTCCACATCCCCCATACGCCATTCACGGCGCGTGCGTATCGCACATGATACACCTGGTAACGCTGATTCTGGCCATTTCTTGCTACTTTTACTTTAGCCGTGGGGTGGACTAAATATTATTGGGGATGCGCTGGCTCAATGCTAGAGCGCAGACCTTTGGTCTGGTGCTAGAGGTTGTCGGTTCGATCTCTGCTCATGCCATGTTGGCTCTGTGCTGGACAAAAACCGTGTGCGTGGGATTTTTCGGAGTTCTCCTGTTTCCTCCCATTTTCTTCATCTCATCATCACTCATCCAGCTTGAGCCAAAACCTGATTCTATGGCTGGAATCAGGACTATTCCTTTGCTCCAAATGCAGTTCAAAATTCGCCATAGTCAGAAGACCACGCAGGCTGTGGCCTTTTTTTTTATTTCTTTGCAAGCTGCGATTTCTTTCATTTCTTTTGCAGGAAACTCACGGAAGGGATTTTATTTTTGTGCGTCTAACCTTGTAGACAACAGACAGATTTCCGCTGAAGACAAGACACGAAAGAAGTAAGGAAGGAGAAAGCAGCCCGTGGCCCTAAAATCCCCTCTCCCCCCACACACTTTTCCGAACATCTGGTAGTAAACTGAAAATGACCGACTCAAGTCGAAGGACAAGTTAACAACACTGCCGCGAACAGTTTGGAAACAGTTCCGAAAACCAGCAGCAGGCGGTGTAAAAGTCGTCGATACGAGTTCCATCTAGCGTCTCAGAAACATAATACATCGGGAGTTTGAAAGCTTTAAAGCGTTTTTTGTCTGTTTTTACGTAAATCCTAAGGTGTTCTGCAACCAGTAAAACGCCACAGCGTTGCTGGTTAGTATTTGTGAGTAATACTAAAAATAAATATATTAAAATAGGCTTCTAAAATAAACAAATATATAGAAATATATGAAAGGAACAATATAATATTTTAATGTCTCCCGACTTAAGTCACTGTGCAAATTTTCATGATTGTATGGCGTCGAGAACTGAGCTAAATCAACGTTAAAGGTTTGAGAATACCGCGAACCATTGTGAACTAAAGAAAAGAACGTAAAGAATCACAAGTGGTTACGTTCGAAGACTTTGAAACGCCATTAGGGAAGGGTCCGGAGATTCTTCAAATTCTGATTTGTTGGTAAAATTAGGATAATTTTAAACATTATCATACATGTTTATACACATTTCATTCTCAGATCCTATTTCGTTAAATACCCATACCGGGTCAATCGGGTCAAGTTTTAGATCGAGTCAGCCATGTTTGGGTCAGGCTAGGTCACCAAAAGTGACCCAGTTTCAGCTCTGGTTAGAACTAAGAAGTACTAAACAATGACATCTAACCGCAAGGAAAGTTGCATTACGATAAATTAATTTCCTGGACTCCGCCCTAGCTTCCTGCATTTTCCATTTGTCCATCTTATGTTCTACTTTGCTCAGTTAAATTATAACAGTTCGTATGATTTAGACATACTTTGTGTGAATTTGCAGCCTTGTCATCTGTTTTTGGAGACAACAGTTGCTCCCCTTTGTTTTTCGGACATGTGTACGCTTGTTTCCCTGGCAAAAGAATTTTGTTGACACCCCGTTCTCTTCTTTCATGCAGAGACTTGTGCTAATAATTTCCTCCCGGAAGAGGAGAGAGGGGTTGAAAGAAAGAAGAGAAACGGGTGTCAAGCGAGAAAAAGTGTGTCAGAGACAGAAGTGTTTTGAGTGACGATCACGGAAAGACGTACTTTTGGCGTTTGTTTCTGAAGGAAGATAAACGTGCAGGATTGGGACATTTTAGTGATGAGAAATTATAACTGACTTACATGGCATGTGCAAGGGTGCTGCGAAACCAGAAACCTGTAATCTTGCGGAAGTGAGAATGCGGTCTTTATTGACCTGAGAACAAAGTGCGTGGTGCAGTGATTGACCAAGAGGAACTTACAGAAGCCTTCCGAGAGAAACGATGCCGAAAATCGTGGCGGGCGGGCTCCAAGGTAACATTAGTTTCATAGAAGTACAAGGAGGCACAGATGTAATCTTCTAAAAACTCAGTATCAATTCAGTATAATCGTGGTGTCAATGCCTTGGTGAATTAATTTGTATCAGGAGGAGAAAGGGCGAATGGCTGAATTGTACGGTCATTCATTCAAAACTCTTTAATCCTTATTCTTTAAAAAAATATCTTATATTCATTAAAATGTTATCTGCTTGTCAATTAATACTGTAGTGATGATTGCATGTTTCCCTATACTTAAAAGGGGCCGAGACTTATTAACGAAGACCCAATCGATCTGTGATCTACCTCACGAAATTGGCCCTCATAAATTGGTGACAAAACCCATAGGATAGAGTCATTATAAAATGTGCTATCTTCAATTCATTTACTATAGCCTAAATGTGCCAATAGTAATAATAATAATAAATCACACTGTGCTCTTTTGTGCATGTTAGAATGTTAAGTAAATAGCAAAATTTTAAACTGCATGGATGTTGCTTATGTGTATATAGTTTCAAAGTAACAAAAGAAAAAAAAGTTGATACGCAGCACGTAAAATATATATTGATCATTTTTATGAAGCTTATAACGATGCTAGGCATGCCGCTCATAGTGTTAATTACCAATCAGAAAAGAATCAACATTGCTCAAATCAAGGATCAGTATTTTCGTGAGACACTGCTAGAAGATTCCACCCGCTCTGTGACTGAACACATGGAAAACAGCAATGCATTCCAGTATATAATGTTTGGGGAATGGCAAACTTTGAAAAGAAATGTGCTACTGCAGGTGAAATTTGCGAAGTAGTATCCCGGACTTCATTAAATGGAATTCAAAACGAACAGTTGCATAAATTATTGGTGGAATATCGGACAATTTTCACCAACTTTTCAGGAAAATGTAACCAGTTAGACTATGTAATTGAAGTCAATACGAATGATTTAATCCTGCTCCTTTTGTATATCGTGGCCAAGTACGCCAGCAAATAAAACAATGGCTAGATTTAGGAGATATTGAACCTTCGATTTCGCGGCACCATTGTCCTCTTATGGTCGTTAAGAAAAAGCAACCTCGACGGATAAGATGCGTTCTAGATCTGACGGGACTGTATAAATTTGTAAAATTTAAACAGTGGAAAGTAGAGAAAATTTATGATTTATCGACAAGTTTCATGGGATTTCTCATGCTTCTTCGATTGATCTGGTATGAAGTTACAGTCAGATGTCGGTAACAAAGTCTTTTCTTTCGAAGGGCAGACGTATCAAATGACGAGAATCCCGTTCGGGTACAAAAGTGGAGGGGCTACCTTGATGGTCGCGTTACAGCCAGTATTTGGTCTTCAGATTATGAAGGAAATAATTTCATATATGGACGATCTTCTAGGACAAACATACGAGAAACATTGCGATCTCGTTAAAAGAGTATTTGAAAAATTATGGTAAAGTAACATTACATTTAAGTTGCACAAGAGCTCGTTCGCTGCAGCTAAATAGGATTATGGTATCCCCCAAAGGAATTTGTAAGGCTTTACATCATATAGAAATTATTAAAAATATCGCTAGACCGAAAAATGCGAAAACCCTACAAAGAGTAATAGGATTATTTAATTGATCGAAAAGATTCATATATGACTCTCTCCAAAAGGCAGCTCCATTATTCGATCTACTCAAAAAAGGGGGAGAAATGGCAGTGGGAGGATGTGCACGTACACTGGTTTAAAAAACTAAAGGATCAATTATGTCGTAACGTCATGCTCGAACATCCAAGATTAGATCAAGATTTTTGTTTAATAGTGGATGCATCAATGCTTGCCATTGCTGCAATAGTTTATCAAGAATATGATGACGAGAAACATGTTATCGGGTTCTCAGGACGTTCTCTGAAACCGTACGAGACTCGGCATACCATCACGGAATTGGAATGTCTGTCGATGTTGCATGCAATTCGAAAATGACTCGATATTTTTCAGGGTCATATAGTCACTGTGTATACGGATCACCAGGGTTTGGTATATTTCCACAAAATCAAAAACTGGAATTCCAGATTATACAGGTGGAACGTAGAGTTACAGGATGTAGATATTGAGGTGATTTACATCAAATAATCTACTAATATCGCGGTGGACGCTCTGTCATGCTTGGAACATGACGAAGGAAAGAAAGAGATTATTGTACAAACTTCGCAGCTTTTACCGGATTTGTTAGAAACTCTTTCATGTGAAGATTTATCGAAATTGCAGAAAGAAGTTCCAAAAATCTGTAGAATCATCCAAACTTTGGAAACTCCTGAAGAAAGCATAGAAGAAAGTCGTTATGGAAGAATTCTATAAGAAATGTGTAAACTATATCAATCTGTGTTGTTAGCTAGAGATTACCATTTCAAGGATAAATGGCATATTGTAACACCACCCAAAATGGTTAACAAAATTTTGTACCACATGCATGATAAAAGGGGACATTCCGGATTCAAGAAGACGTATTCTTTTATATTTGAGCGATTTATCTGGCAAAATATGCGTAAGGATATAAGAGATTAAGGACTGTACCATAAGCATGTAAACGAAACCCGGTTTATCTGCCTCCGAGCATTTAGCAGACAATTCAAGGAAAGAGTACGATGGATATGCCCTTTATTGATTTGATTAGAAAATTGCCTACGTCAAAAGAACATTATAATTACGTGTTTTCATAACTGGATGTCTGCTCTCGATTTGTCGTTGCCTACCTAATTAGGAGTGCTACGACAGGGGCAGTGTTGAAGTGCCTAGAGTTGTACTTTATTCTTTTAGGAGTACCTAACTCAATTGTGTGCGACAACGGACCATGCTTGATGTCGAAACAGTTCAAGGAGGATATGCAAAATACATCATTAAGGTGCACTACGTGGCTCCATACCATCCTTGTTCTAGCCCAGTAGAGAGAATTCGCACGACTATGGAGAGTTTTTTTGTAAAGACAAACATAACGAGTGACCCAAAATTTTGATCGAAATTGCTCTTTTGCTGAATTATTCTATTACTGAAAGTTTGGGAGTATTACAAGCCTCGTTAATGATCAACGCTGACTCGTCGTGCCATGTATTTGAACACCCGAATTTGGCCACGAACGAAGAAATTACGACAGAGGATGGTGTAAATTTCAATAACAAGTTATTGATTGCAGATCTCAGCCGCAAAGAAATCATACGAAAACGAAATGAGAAACACAATGAAAAGGATATTAGGAGAAATATCATAAACGAAGGAAATTTAGTGGTACTCCTTAGGCAATAAACCTAACAAGGGAGATCACTCAAGTGTCCAGCTCCGATTTCAATGTAATTTTATTTTCTGATAGAGGGCATGTATGCATTATGTCTGGTGACAGAAATTGTTGCCATGGCGCATGTTTATAGTTATTATATGTTGAAGAGCTGTGCTGTAGTTATTCACAGGGTAAGGCAAAAGTCCCTTAACACCGCTTGTAAACTGCGTGTGGATAAAAAAAAGTGAAGAACAACCATGTGGGTTCATATTAGACCTAGGGGGAAGTCGTATGGTAGGTGTGACCTGGACGCCACCATCTTGAATCAGACTCAATTTCCGAAAATGAAAACCATAGCATGTGGCACCTCATTCTAACACCAAATTTTCCCACAAATCTAATAGTATGCTGATTTTTGCTCTATAGTTAACCCGTACGAAGTTAGGCTCATGTCTGCAACATATATTGAATTGGCAATTTACTGTCAGTGCATGAATAGTGCTGGGATGAGCTTCCGCCACTCTTTCTGAAGTTTTAAGTTTCGATGTAGTTATTTATTTCAACCCACAAAATATGAAAAGCCTATTCCTATGACACGTGAACAAATTGTTTGCTTAATAAATGGTGTTGACTAAATTAACATGATTTAAATCGAATATTTTTTTAATCCATGATTTAAATCAAAATTAATTTTAGAAATAAAGTGCAGGGTTTATAAGCATTTACTGGTTTGAATCGTAAGCAAGCATGAAATTTACCTTTTACTCCTTATGTGATGTAAACATAAACCAGCGTGATTGCCCAAGAATTTCGACACTGTTTGATTGTTTCATTTCATATAACATGCACAATTTCATATAACATGCCCAATTCACATTCTAAGTTGACCATTTTTATTACAATCTTGTTTAGTACCGTAATGCATATGAAAACAAACACTGAGAAAACAGATAATCCAGTTTTTGTTTACAAAACAAAAATCGTTGTTTAGTAACTTTACCTATTTATAACGCAAACTGTATTTGTATAAACCTATTGATTTAATCGCTTTCTGTTTAAAGATTTTGCTATGTGACTCCACTATTGAGTTTGACTATATTAAATATATATCATTGAACTGAATTTTATTTAATACATATAGGCGACTTTTGATCTGGCCGAATGGACGATTTTGGAACAGGGTGCCTGTTCACCACAAAGCCTGCTCGAACACGCGTGATGTCCCCGTCTTGAACGAAATAAACTCTTATCTAATGGCTGTAAATAATGAGTGGAGTGAGTGGGGAGGCAGAGCATGATAATATCATTATCTGTTGCAAAGTCCAGCATGTCAAGAGTAGTGGAACGAGAAGAGTGACTATTCAGAATGCACAAGACTTTTCCTGGAGGTTTGCGTGGTAGAAAGTGTTCTTGCAAGCAAATCATAAAGATTTCAGAATTTACATAGGCTGATATTGGATTCATAACTACACTTCCCACTCAGGCTTCTTATTTTGCCCTCTTAAAATACATAACGGTGGTAGAAAATTATCCTCCGCATTGGAATAAGCAATCAGTGATATAGTTTCACCTTTCTCTGATGACGAAAGAACTTGTTTAGAACCTTTTGCTGCTACTACAGTTTCTGATCTAGAATTTAACTATAGTCCAATATGATCTCAAAAATACTGACTGTCACCTACGAACTAATCAAAATATTATTCCTACATATAGCATAATGTTGTATCTTACTTAGTGCTTAAAAATCACGACGTTCGTTGCTTCTTCTTGACCTCCGCTATAAGTATGTAACATGCTCGTGACATCTGTTGTTGTTACGACGAACTTCTAGCAAACTTTGCATCTCTACCCGTTGCACTCTATTATAATTATAATCTACGTTTTCTTGATACCGATACCCATATATATCTATAGATCTGATTTCAAACTAACCAAACTTTAAAATTACTGAGGCTTGAGTACACATTACACACACCCATATAAGTCAACAAACAGTAACAATGTTCATTAACGGCAAGTTTATTAAGCAATGAAATTTCTAGTATAAATGAATAACAAATCATTACAAAGGTGACATTTAGGATTGCTAAAATCTATGTAACATATTATGAATTTCTTGCGAAACAACATTAAGCAGAAAAAATTACTAACACAATAAATAAATTAAATCGTTAAAATGGACATTTCCGGTAGTATTTTTTTATGGCAATAAAAAATTCTTCTATTAAAGCAGACTACGGAAAACATTTTCTTTTCTTTCTGTGATGAATCTATCAAGAGTTATAAAGACTTGCTTCAAAAGCGTCTCAGCCTTGCGCTTAATCGGGAGCCGCCATGTTATGACGTAATCAGTCTTCCGACTGCTTGTCATTGACATACAAATGGTATTTGATTTGTTAGTATTGTTAAAAAGAGATCACAAAAATGGATCGAAAGAAATAATATAACTGGTGAATAACGTTTCTGTATGCCTTAACACGTCATTTAGTTCGTTTTATTCATTTAAAATTGATTTTTACTTTTAATACTTTTTAAGATATTGATATAGTTTGGTAGCTTCAACGCTAATTTATAGCAGCTCTTTTCTTTTCATTTTCATGTATAAATCATGATATCTTCTAATAATGCTCTTTAGAACTCTTGTATTTAAAAATAATTACCTCTTTTTTTCTGTAAAAAATGTGGGTTTTTATATCCCACAATCGTATACTTTTTTAATGAATGCTAGTGAAGTATTTTTCAAGAACTTAAAAGCACATGAATTAATAGTGCTCGTTACTGCCATCTGTTAACAATTTAACGTACTTGTAGGCCGTGAATATATTGAATAGTTTTAATATGTTATTTTATAAAATAATAATAAAAGCATATAAGAAACAAAAACCTAAATTGAAACTTTCACATTGAAGTTACTCTTGCGTTTCGTGATGTAAAATAAAATACGGCCATTGATAGGATTCGAACAGCCTTAGGTGAAAGTATAAAAAATTAAAAGTTGCATGTGCTAACCAACTGAGCTAAATTTACAAGATATGAACAGTTGCACGAACGAGCGATAAGAAAAACATTGCAAGTTAAGACTGACCCCTGTCTATGTTTCGAGTAATTTCTGTTATTAAAAACATGTTTTGGTGTTTAAACTTATTGAAGTGTGTTCTGCAGATTTGTACATTCGTTAAGTGATGAAGTAAATGTTTTTCTCTTTTTTTGTCTTGAAACTTCTGAATAAGGAACGTAACATAGGGAGAAGCATATAGCTACGGAAATATAACGGACCGATTACGTCAAACCAATCAGAGGAGGATTTTCGTTGTATGACGTAGGAGATTGAATTCTCAGTATTTTATGCTATATTTCTACGTAACGGAAAACCGTAGCGCTGAAATTTAAAAAACATTATATGTTATTTAATCCGATGTACACAAACAAACTGTAAAATATACAAGGACGGGGAAAACGGAAATGTCCATTGTAGCATTATTGCTAAATTATATCACATGCTGAAACAGATGGTAGCATGTCAGATGCCTATTAAGCTCAATCCGGCTTAATATCCGGCTTAATCCTGGTGTCGTTTCCTTTGTAATTTTAAAGAAAAATACCTGTATGTTTTCTTGTTTTTATATATACATATATAAATGTAAATAGAACAAGCTTTATTTTATGAAAGAACCCAATCTTGCGTTTAAGCAAGAAAGAAATGAAAAGTGTGTTTCGTTAAAACAATCATATTACTTGATCTCGGTGTATTTAAAAACCAGAATAGTTAAGAAAATATAACATCAGTTTTCAGAGAAGGACAAGCATGGTAGGAGAAAAGTTGCAGAAAAATATCCAATTTCACACACAGTGAATCAGCATACATCACAAGTACAAAGATTGTCTACTTTAGCACCTACGTAACGGTCCAGAGTTCATCTCACTTAGCAATTGACTCAACAGAGCAAAGTAGAACTTACTTAAACCAAAAGACGTCCTGGTTTCGATTGGCTCTTAGGAGACAATACTGCACTGACAGGCGGAGACATGGAGTTGTGATAGCATGAAATCGAGAAGATAGTGGATGGTTTTTGCATAAAACCTGGATATTTTGAGACCTCTTGGCCGTAGGTGAATCTGATCTACTGCCGTTACCAAGTTTCGGGTCTGGGACCCGTCTCAGCTCTGAACGAGCGCGTCCAGTTCGAATCGAGAAGAAAAGAAGGCCTTGTATCTAAAAGCCACTTGCACTACGAAGATTGACCGAGGTTTCAACTCAAGTCTTCATCTTCGCTGCAGAGAAGTTGGTTCGTCGCCGCAGTTCCAAGGTATGGATATTGGGTTCCTTTTATTTCGTCCGTCTATTATTCTGATGCTCACTACATCCGCCATATAGTATTCTCCATTGTATTATAGTATTCATCGTTAGTCTGTATAAACGCATGGGTGTTATTGTCGTCAATTTCTGTTCAATCTTTGTAGGTTCTTTCCTTAAAACACCAATAGAAAGTCAACTCAACCCCGGTGTTTTCTTCCAAAATCCAGTATTAGTTCTGTAAGATTGTGCTCTACAAAAGGTTCTAGGTTTTAGTATTTTATTTGTCCGAGAGAAAGTACTATCAAAATAATCCACAAAGCGTTCAATCAACATAGTAGTGCATTTGTAATAAAATTCTAGGTAAAGCTACGACCCGAAATAGAAGTGATTTGTCACCACAAGGAACAAATTTACAGTAAATATATTCACGCATTAGGAAATTCAACAAAATTAGTGACCAAAGCCACGTGGAGGTTGGGTAAGTCAGATACGGTGTATTTTTATTGCACACGCGATTAAATCGTGTATTTTCACTTTTGAAAATAGGGCTTTTTATGTTGAGATGTTGGTCACGTACAGTAACTTCCCTACCATAGGTAATTCGGTTCAGTGCTTCCGCATTCATTAGTATTTGACGTTTACGAACAGTTGTTACTATTTGATTGTTTATTTTTGCCTTGTAAAAAGATCATGGTAAGAACAGGGTTTGAACCTCTGTTACCCAGTTTCAATGCTGATACCGTTTAACTGGAATAGGCTGGTGAACTGAAGCATGAAGTCCAGAAAAATCATTACTACGTTCAGGTGTTGATTTACGTTGCGGAGCAACTAACTTTTTTTACGCTAAATTCTGTACGCGAAACTATGCCCTCCTCAGACCCGAGCTCAGATAAATGTAGCAGTATTTTTAACTATACATTTATTGAAAGTATATGATACAGCGAAGAAAACAAACATTTATGATTTTACTACTTGCGACGTCATAAGGGAGTAGCTAATGATCCACATATGGGGACCTTATAACTCAATTGATAGTTGAGAGCGGATTGTGTGCTACTATATATTTATTGTTAGTGTATACTGTGCATACAAGAAACAAAAATAACTGCATACATTATTACTTCGTACCCTGTTGCGGTAATACCAAATAGCTCGGGGATCCAAAAGCTGTGCCTCGCGACTAAGTAGGTTAGTGGTTCCCAAACTGTCCGTCGCGACCCCTGAATTAAATACTACTTAAAACATTATGTTTACTAATGTATATTAATGTCGTATTCCTGCAAGTAATTGTTGTTCAATCGTAATACTCAAATTTATATGGCAATAACACTTACAATAAGCGAAAAAGCGGTCACGCAAGTCCATTCCGCTAAATTTATCGTCATACGATTTCACCACGCTTCTTCTTTTTCTCTTTTGTATTTACTTCGTAAGGCAACCTTGGCTCAGGTCAAATGGATGGTGATGGGATGAATTCGTTAAATGACGGAAGTAGGAGGAAACCGGAATACCCCAAGAAACCCACAGACACGATGTTTCTCCACCACAAAGCCGACATGACATGGACTGGGATCAAACCGACGGCCCCAAGCACCAGAGATGAGCGCTATACCATTTAGCAACCGCCCTTCTCCTCTTTTTACCAATTTTTTCTTCACGTCCTTGCCAACATATGAAAGGAAGATATTCGGAGAATGATTCCAACACTGTTTTTTTTTTTTACTTTCAAAGTCAGCAGGAGATTTTCCTGCTTGCAAGACCCGGAGGTTCCATAGTTCTGTTACGCCGCTTCATGTCGCACGATTTCGTAGCTGTTATGCCGAAACACTGCTTACTCCAGTTTCATCAACATCACCAACACATGTTCATGCAACTTCTTCATCTTCTACACCATAATCAGCGTAAACACCTGAAAGGGTGTTAGTCTTTGTTTCTTCGAACTTCTCAGCTTCATGTCCACACAAATCACAGTAACTGTTGTTAAGGAGAAATCTGTTTGACTTTTATCAATGGTAAAGTTTATTAAAATATCTTGGAAAAAATATTTAATAAACATACAAACTGTTGTTTTGGTATATATCGCATACAAACTAGATAGACGAGAGGGTCAAATTCAGAAATTTTAAGAGTCAAGTGCATGTGTGAGCAATAACGAACTTACTAAAATTTAAATCTATACTATACGAATACAATTATCAATTCATGACTGGCAGCAATAACCCACCCACTTCTCAGTGACACGATCAGTGTACACAATGTAAGAGGATAAAGTAAAATTTGAAAATTGAATATGAAGACTATTATGTCAATTTTTATTTTCCCCAACCCAGAAATAGAACAATGACCTGGGTTCTCCCATCAACTTCGCATACTAGACTTAATTTTTGTCGAAACAAAGGTGAGGTTAAGTCAATAACGTTTATGAGACGGGCAAAAGATCTAAAAATTGAAATAATTAATTTTTACCATAAATATTATAGGAAAAATTAAAACATTTGAGGTTGGGGGACAGCGCCACTTACACACAGCCCATACCACCGCTCATATATACTAAACACCTATACTTAATTGTGATGAGAATATCTTTATCCCAAACGAACTTACAATTTATTTCTACCACTTTTATTACTAGTTTATGCGCATTTTTCATCAGGTAATCGCGTTTATTTTGCTGTAATATTTATCTGAATCCACGTTTATGGACCCATTCTAAAGGCACACATTGCGCAAATACTGCTACGCATATTGATATGATTTTGCTTGACATTTCTTCTGGAAGAATTAAGCAAAACTACAAAAAATTACTGAAACTATTCAAAATAACAGGAAAATGATACATTTAGTTATCCTCCACTGCATCAAAGCCATCTTTGCGCAGTTGGCTAATAATAAATAAATCTACGCACGTACTGAATGCAAAAAGGCGCCTCCAAGCGATGATTCTTTTACTAGATGATCCACAAGTAATGTATGCACGTTTTCAGGACAAAAATCACCATAGTGTATAAGCATAAGGGTCCAGAACCGAGGTCCACGCTTGTGGACCTTTGTAACAAAGAGGATACATGAAAATGTAATCAGTAGGGTTAGGATTTTGATGAAATTGCATCTTCTTTCTGCTGAATCAGAAACGCATAACTTTTTAGTATTTATCTGTTTAATGTCGTACTTAAACTTTTAAGCTCTATTTGTTAGAGCATTTTTTTTTTTCATTTTTTGCCTTATGGGTATATGTCATTTGTTTGGAATTATAAGTAATTTTTGGTCATTTTTGATAATTGTTTTCGTTCCAGAACAGTTGTTGTACGCTGCTAGTTTACAAGCCTTAATTTGTATATGGAGCATTAACGAGAAAGGATTAACATGAATGAATAATCATATTCTCCTAATTGTATCTACTTCCCGAGTTACAATTTAAAATATTGTTTATTTCAAATATGCCCCTATTGTTTCAGTTGATGTTGAACGTAGCTTTTCTATGAATAAAAGTGTGCTAGTTGACAACCGTGTGCTAGTTCATTTGTTTTCGAAAATTTACAGAGGATCTTTGTTATACATTGCAACTCAAAGTTAAACACTGGGCTCTGATAGGTGGTCGATAGTTAAATGTAAGGGCTGTAACTGGAGTGAGAATAAAATTTCAGTTTAAAGTTAAAACAGTTCTTGCTGTTTTTCTCGTAGTAAGCAATTAAAGTTAATACTGTAATTTTTCTACATTTACTGTTATAGACGAACAATTTAGGAGACGTGAAGCAATTAATAGAAATAAATTTTATCTTATAGGTTGTATCACGCGCGATTAATTATTTCAAAAGTATTTTAGGTCATTTTTTAGTCATTTTTGGCAATTTTTAGGTCATAAATGCATCTTTTTAAGGGTATTTTTCAGCAAGTTATAAGTCATCAAATTCCTAGCCCTAGTAATCACTCAGACTTGTAGAAAAATTACTTCGCGTAATATCCACAACAAAAAATAATTCAGGTGAAATGAAATAAATAATATCTTATACAGCAACTTCTCCAACAACGAAGCCTTTCGAAAAATATTTATATTCAATGCAAAAGAATGACATGACTCATTGCTCTACCAAAGTATGAAAATGCAAGGCTCCGTAGTAGAATATCGCTACTATACTTGTAACAGCTGTTACAAGTTGCCCAGTTGAAAACTGCTAGTTATATGGAGATATATTTTGAACGCGTTCATGCATCTTGACCTCTTTGTGAAATGGAAGTGTTTTCTATATCTGTTCCTGTGTTTTACGTAAGTGAGAGCGTTTTTTCACTCCCTGTGCTGACGCAAGATGCGCAGAAAGAGTTTTTAGACTGTGAATGGATGGACCGGATTTTCGCCGAATGATCGTCGAGTCCTGGAAATATTAATGGTAAATACCTGGCCGGAAATTTAGAGGAAGATACAGATAATGGAACTAGAATGTTACCTGGACGTCTGTAAGTAATCTCATCGCAGCTGGATGACAAAGTAAGTGGAAACTTTGTATTTCGTATGACCAGTTTCGTGCCCATCACTCCATTGCATTATAAGAAGATAGTGGTGGATGAGCAATATTTGTTGTTGATATTAAGTGCTTATTTTGACTGAAGGATAAAACGCAATATATGATAATTGCTGTTGAATATCTAAGCGCCAATATTATGATATAATTCCATACGTGCATGTTTGCTATGAAAAGTACGGTACGGACGAAATCGAACCTAATTAAGAACAAGGGACAAGCTCATTAGTAACGTTAAACTGCAAACTGAAAGTAACCGATGCGTGTCAATACTTTTCACATATGAAACAGTAAATGTGGGCTTTCCTGGCCGTATTTATGTATATTTTGCTAACTTGCAGTGTTACTCAACTCAATACCCGCACCTACAGCACACACGGGCTTTAGTTTTAGAACTATTAGAGCCACTCTTGCAATGTGATATGTAGAACAGTATTATGCTGATGCGGTAAAATTTAAAAACAAAAAACGACATTGGTGTATAGGAAATGGCGTAGAGATGGTAGAAAAAATCGAAGCTTATTGAGAACGTGAGCGGCGGGGGTGAATAGAGTAAAAATATAATAGGGTAGTAGATACGTAACGAAAGTAAGACCATAGTGGAGAAGTTGGAAAAGGAATGATAATCAAGGGGAAGTTTATAGTTAATTTTAGAGGGAATGACGATATAGAGATCTTCAGAAAATATATATTGGGAAAGAGAGGGAGATAAGAAAAAATAGCTAATGGTGAGGTATGGGAAAGAGGGAAGAAATATGGGAGTAAAGGAAATCTGAATGAGATAAGGAGCGTGTTTTGATACCTTTGTACACAGTGTAGACAATTGTAATGTTGGGAATAGTAAGTCATGTTTAGCTGTGGAACAATTGAGGGAGAATAGTAGACAAGCACACCAACTGTACAAGGATTTCTTTCAAATTTGCTTTTTTGGGGGTATGAAATAAAGGAAGAGAGTCAGATGTGAACTAGGAATCAGGTAAAGAATATGGAAAGAAGTAATTTTGTGAGGATGTACAAGTATAGAACGTAAGTGGTTATAGATAGAGTTTATTAAGTAATTATCTGTAAGTTTATAAATCAGCACGGTTGAAACGTAAGAACTGTAAATATATCCGCCAGAGTGGCCAATGATTTGAAGTGGCTATTTGTGCTACATTAAATGGGTCGTAACCATAGATACTATATAATGTCTGAAAAAGAGATGAGCGACTGTGGGAATAACGAGGACATTACCAAATAATGTGTTCATCGTCCACAATCAGAGCTCCACAAACACAAGAAGGAGAAGGTTGGAGACAATAGTGGAATTTACGTTTGGGGGTAGGTAAGTTATGGAAACAATTGCGATGAAACCAGACAGTTTCAGTACGGGTAAGGGGCCAAGAACGCCAATAATCGGGAGCCGGATAGGAGGGTTGGATACTGGCATAGAATGTATGTGTAGATTTAAAATATGTAACCCATTTATTTTTGTGATGTTGAAGCAAAATAGTTTTAAGAAACGAGAAATGACTTCGGACAGGTAATGGAATATGTAGATAGGCTTGTTGTTCCCCTCCTAGTTGTGCAAGATCATTTCATTTCCTGGAATACTGTGTTGAGCTAGAGTAAAGATTAGATGGTATTCATAGTTCATGGTTGTTTCTTTGTATAAAAGTTGTTTAATATTAAGAATAAACCAATCCGGGTTATGTCGCCAAGGATCAGAGGTAAGTGCTTGAAGCACGTTTGCGCTATCCGTTGATACAGACGGAAGAAATATTGTTTAAGTAAATAAAGGATTGCTTGCCTGATAGCAAAACTCTCGCCATTAAAACAGTAGAACGTACCGGTAAAGAGTATATCTGACGGTAGTTATAGTCAGGAATGTAAACGGCTGCTGCAGCTTTGCCAGTTGGATATTAGAGGCGTCCGTATACACCTGCAAAGTAGTAGGAAAATGGGTGTTTATAAAGTCTAAAAACAAATATTTACTGATGGATGGAATAGCAGAGCGGATTTGTTTGGCAGGGAACGGGTGCCAATGAATGGAAGGTTGGAAAATGACAGCCTGATAAGGAAGTAAGTATATCGGGAGTGTGGGAAAGCGATGGATGTTGGGAGAAAGGCGAGTTATTGTTTGAAAACTCTTCAGTAAACAGGGTAGATGAGGGACATAGCGAGTATTAGGACGATGGCGTGATAATTCAGATAAGTATTTGAGTTTCTGAAGAATGGGATTATTAGACCACCGATAGGTTTTAATGAAAAAAAAAAGGCTGCTTTTATAATTTGCAGAGGAGAAAGGTAAGATGTTCAGTAAACACAGCAAGTTTGGGGGGATTAGGGAGCAGTCGAAACATTTTACATATTGTTCGATATTGGAGGGATTCAAATTTTTGCGTGATTTGTGTGGCTTAATGGGGTAGGATGGGAGAACCGTATAATAATTTAGCTTGGTACAATAGAAAGTAATGGAGACGCAAGTTGGAGGAATTAAGAATCCCCATTTTTTTTCGGAATTAAGAAATGTTGAAACGAGTTATGAAACGAAGTAAATGCGTCAAGCTGATGGTGCCATGTAAGGCAGTTATCCAAATGCACAGCTAGGTATTTAAGATGTTGCACAGGGTTAATATCATGTTGAAGATATTTGAGAGGGAGAGTAGGTAAGTATCGTTTATTGCCAAAAGTGATACTATAGGTTTTAAGTGGATTCAAAAACAAACCGGGTTCATACTCCTAAGCTTCAAGAATGCAAAAGGCTGTTTGCAATTGGTGGCGTGTCAATGGCTGGATCATCAGTGACACAATAAAAAATAAGATCATCTGCGAAAATAAGTGTTCAACTATTATTATGGTTATTACTCTGAAATGCGTGGGTTACATACATCTAGTTGACCTTAATTTGTTGAACAATAAGCTTACGTGAAATCACAACTCGAAATAGCCGTTCAGATAAAGTATAGTTCATTCTATCTAGTTGGGGTGATTTCTAAAATGGACCCCAATTGAAATACTAAAAGCGAATACATCATGTATTAATGAAACTCATCTTCCATGATATTGGACGTATATTTCTGATATGCAATCTTGGTTAGTTCACTTAAATAGATATAACAATAGACAACAATATTTACCATATTAGTTGAGTTGTCGTGCGTGTTGTATATATCTACATAATCGAAACGACATATTTAACATATACCCTAAAACCATTTTTCCCAATGCTCCAAACGCAGCTATCCATACCACGTGAAATGTTTTATGGTACATTATTTTTTTCTGATAGATAAATCTCAGTTATTCGCCATTTACTAATTTTCTACTCTTTAATAATACCGGAACCAGCTTTTCATAGAAGAAAGTTAAGAGTATAATGAAAATCTTTAACACAGAATACTTATCTGTCGCCTTTCAGTGTATTCCATGATGCTCGATCAAAGTCTATATGTTGAATATTTTTCCGTTGTTATGAACATATATTTTACATCTAAACACTTCACTCTCCCTTTCTTTTTTTACACAGTGCTCTATATAGTACATAAACAAAATAACAACCTAAGTACATCTTAACAAGTTAACATAACCATAATATCAGTGCATTAATTCATTCCTTTCACACTCATAATTCATTCCTTCATACATACAATAGAAAAGCATAACAATACATACAACACATAATAAATGACAAATCTATACAGAATTTCATGCGATTATATTATATGAATAATAACTCTTTGACATCAGTAGACACTGATGTAAGTTAGTTCCATAAAATTACATTAATTGCGCAAAAGTTCTAATGCATCAATCAGTTTATTTGCATTTTCCACTACTTCTCGCTCAAAACCACGCTCTAACCATACGCTCCAAATAGGCTTCTGCACTACTGCCGCATGGTGACTCAAAATTGTTTCAAATCCAGCCTCTCGTAAAACATCATCAATATCTTTTTGACAATTAACTGTTTCCATGTTTTTAAGTTTTCTAGACTGCACTTCCTCTTGGTTGTTAGTAATTACTTGGCATGTGTTTACTTGAATCTCGGGCGTAACTATTACTAACCTTAAATTCATGTTATCGTGTTGATTTATTGCTTTTTTTCGTTGAAATAGTTTCCTCGTTTGATCTGATGTCTGCGCTTTCTGACATAACTGTCGGATTATCTTCCTCATTTAGTTCTGATTGTGAGTTTTCCGTCATCACCATTGGAATAATTTCCTCGTTCATTTCTGATTCCGTTTCACAATTGGTCGTTTTCAGAAACACTTCAGGATTATATTTTGTAGCAATATCGCCTGTTGTGATACTTGTAGTTTTATGTTTTCTAATTGTTGAGTCAACATTTTAACTTGTGAGCATAATTGCTGAAATGGGTGATTTACTTTTAATGGTGATATGTGATCGTTGAAACTTTCGGTTTCAAGCTTACGTTTGAACCAGAACTCGTAGATGTTTCCTGAATATTGTTTGTATATTTTATAGGTTTATCATTCCAATGTAGCCGGGCACGCCATCGCCCAAGGAGCTGGTCCATACCTGTTCGGCCCAAAATCATGTTATGTATGTCATTGCTTGAAATCCACCATTCCAAGAAATATTGTGAAGATCTGTAAATACAATGTACCACTACATTTCCAACAAGTTCTAATTGTGAATTGTTGATTGCATACATAACTTTGGGTATTTCTAAGCATACCATTTACTGACCTAAATTCTCAAGAATACTCTTACTTATAATGTTCGATTCACATACGGAATCCACCAAAGCATACATTGTCTTATTTTGGATATTAAGTCGCGTCATCGAAGCAGGTGAATACTGATATGATTGTCGCGATTCCAGACTAAGTAGCCAGCTATCGTTTCTTCCGATGCCTGAGTCACTGCGGGCTTCTTTTGGTTGTGAGTACTCCTCGTCGGTATTTATGTTATATACTGGTGTCTTATTACTTTGTTTATTTTTCCACCTTGTAACCTGCTGGCAGCATTTCCTGAAATGCCCTTTGGTATGGCAAGACTCGCAAAATTTGTCAAACGCAGGACATTTGCCCTTTAGGTGAGATAAGGCACAATAATAGCATTTACGAATTAACCGTGTATCGTTGTTTTTACCTGGGCACTGACATTGACCTGTACTGTTACTTGTTTCCCTCGAACCAACCTTATTTACCTGCCTAGGTAAACCATCTGACAAACTCAACCTTTGTGAAAAAACCGCAATATCACGTTCAATTAGTTCATGTTGTAGTGCGATGAATGTGGCTTTGTCCAAATCTAATTTGTCTATAGCTAACAATTTCTTTCGTATGTTCACATCACGGACTTCCAATACCAATTGGTCCACTAAAGCTTCGTCTAAAAAATTCCCAAATTGACACTTACTAGCTTGGAGCTTTAATGACTTAATATACTCCGAAATTGTTTGACCGTAATCTTGCATTAGGCTGTGAAAGTGGAATCTTTCAGTCCGATGATTCTTAGGTTTATCGAATATTATAAACAAAGCACTTTCTATTTCGTCATATGAAATATCTGATAACGATTTAGGAGACACATGTAATTTAAGCTTTTTAAAAGCTTCACTGTCTAAGGACGCAAGCAACAAGTTAGCTTTCTTATCAATAGAAAAGTCCAATACTTTGCAATGAAAGCTAAATCTTTCCATATATATTGACATTTTATCGCTTTGAGAATCAAAAGAATTGAATAGTATAGATGAAGTAGCCATAGTATATCAGTTCCTCAGACAGTAAAATACTAAATACGTACTTTTAGTTTTTCATAGAACCACTTTGTTCGATACGTAAACTTTTAATAATAAAAAATCAATTTCGTTCGCCAATTTGTTCAACTATTATTATGGTTATTACTCTGAAATACGTGGGTTACATACATCCAGTAGACCTTAATTTGTTGAACAATAAGCTTACGTGAAATCACAACTCAAAATGGCCGTTCAGATAAAGTATAGACCATTCTATCTAGCTGGGGTGATATCTAAAATGGACCCCAATTGAAATACTAAAAGCGAATACATCATATATTAATGAAACTCATCTTCCATGATATTGGACGTATATTTCTGATATGCAATCTTGGTTAGTTCACTTAAATAGATATAACAATAGACAACAATATTTACCATATTAGTTGAGCTGTCGTGCGTGTTGCACATATCTACATAATCGAAACGACATATTTAACATATACCCTAAAACCATTTTTCCCAATGCTTCAAACGCAGCTATCCATACTACGTGAAATGTTTTATAGTACATTACTTATTTCAGATGGATCAATCTCTATTATTCGCCATTTACTAATTCTCCACTCTTTTATAATACCGGAACCAGCTTTTCATAGAAGAAAGTTAAGAATATAATGAAAATCTTTAACACAGAATACTTATCTGTCGCCTTTCAATGTATTCCATGATGTTCGGTCAAAGTCTATATGTTGAATATTTTCTCGTTGTTATGAACATACATTTTACATCTAACAATAAGGAGCCACACATGTGGAACAAGTTTGTAATGTAAGGAACGGAGAGCAAAATTAAAAAGAAAGGGGCTTAATACATTCCTTTGTGGAAGGGCATGCGATGTGATACGATAAGGTGTTCGGTTAAGTGTGGTC
>JAGDQP010027132.1:729-25279 GCA_022664845.1 Lepisma saccharinum
AAAAGACACAATACTGTTCAAAGTACTTAATTTGTTTAATTAAATACCCGGAATACTACACAACAAAATCCCGATACAGTCTTTTCAATCTTAAGCTGCTTCTGTCTTTTCTTCCAAACTATAGACCAACACCACCAACAAAGCTTCTATTCACACTAACTTTAAAACAACCCGAACAATCATAAAGCTTATACAACAATATTTTTGTGCCCAAACGCAGTCATTTTAAAACACTTCTGCGCATCTCACATCTCTAAACCTTTTATTTTTTCTTCTACGTCAGTACCTCTCCCTCATTTTCTTCCTTAAAGACACCAAGCAGAACAACCATAAATCCAATCCTTTATCCACAAAAGTGCATGCAATTTCTCCAAGTACTCATCATTTCTAATTATATATATACACAAAAACTTTAACAATGTAATGATATTATCGGAATGCATCTCTAAAAATGTTTCATAAATGTCCTTACAAGTACAGTAGTTTCCCTACGCAATTTCTCCCTTAGATCCTTACAAATGTCAATGCAGTTGTGCTGAGCTGTGTCCATAGGAGTATGATTATAGCATGCTATACATGTTAATGACAATAACGGTTTCCAATGGTCTATGATGGTTATTATTTAATCACAACTAACTTTTAGTACAACATTCACAAACTACCTGTATGTACATTTTCATCAGCACCTAGGTTCGACTCCCCTTGTTGGCCATCTTTATAGAATTTGTTCACTAATCACAATGTACTTTCTCATTATCAGTTTGTCCAATAAAATATAAGCAAAGACAAATGGTTTAAAGCACATTTGCACGACTCAAATACCATAAATGTTCCATGAATAACGTATTTCTTTAATTCATTCGCGTTGACAGCAATATCCATTCTTAGATATCTTCAATAAATATTTTATCTAGCACCACCAATGCCTAGTTTTCAAAAATATTCTTACATTTTCGTAATCTATTCGTCAAACTATATCTTTGTACCAAATTTCAGGTTTCTATCTTAAGTGATGTGCAAAATGATTTTTTCGTGCACTATATTTATTTAAAGATGGCGACTTTTACAAAAACTTCTTACATTTTCGTAATCTACTCGTCAAAATACATCTTTATACCAAATTTTAGGATTCTATCTGAAACGGTATGAAAAATGGTTCTTTCGCCCACCACATTTGTTTTAAAATGGCGACTTCTCCAAAAACTTCTTACATTTTCTTAATTCTTTTGTACTGATCAACGTTTCTACCAAGATTGAAGTTTCTATACTTAGCCGTTTAGGCTGCATATTCCTTCAAAAAATAATTTCGGCGGCCATATTTGTTTAAAAATGGCGACTTTTGTACAATTTTCTCGTATGTCTGTAATTCTTTTCCAGTAGTCAACGTTTCTACCAAGTTTCAAGTTCCTAGGTCTAGTCGTTTAGACTGTGTATCCCTTCAACAAATCATTTCGGCGGCCATATTTGTTTTAAAGATGGCTACTTTTGTACAATTTTCTAATATGTTTGTAATTCTTTGCAGTAGTCAACGCTTTTATAAAGTTTCAAGTTTCTAGGCCTAGCCGTTTACGCTCTGTATTCTTTCAAAAAATCTTTTCGACGGCCATATTTGTTTAAAGATGGCGACTTATAAAAACTTTTCTTAAATTTATTCAATCTAATAATGGCAATACGTGTTCATATAAAATTTCAGTTCTGTAGCTCAAGCGATGTGCAAAATAGATTTTATGTCGGCCATATTAGTTATAAAATGGCGACTTTTTAAAAATCAAAGGCAAAACCAAAATAAGTACATTTCCTAGCTTCAAAACCAGTATATACAACATTCACGTTTCGTCATGAGGTTTACGTCCTGCATTCAAACATTTTCAAATTTACCCACGCTTTCGGAAGGTTTTCAGTTCGAGTTTAGTCAAATTGTATTTTATTCAGTAAAATCACATGTTCTTTTATCTCATTTTCTGTATATCTCAACGATATTCAATAATTTTGCTCATGTATGCTATCTTTCTGTAATTTACCAACGCTTTCGACATCTTTTAGTACTATTTCCGTCAATATTACATTTCAGTCAATACAATACGTTCTTGTTTCTGTGTTAGTTCTTGTATATCTCAATACCAACTTATACTCAACATTTGTACAATTTACCAGCGCTTTCGGGAGCTTTTCTATGCAAATTTAGTCAAATTATATTTTATTCAGTACAATAGGTTCTTGTATATGTCAACACCAAGTTATATTCAACATTTGTGCAATTTATCAGCGCTTTCCTAGCTTCAAAAACCAGTATATTACACATTTGTTTCAATAAGATACAACAAACGGTCTAGTAGATGTCCAAATATGTGTTAGTTCAATATATAATTATGTCATAAGGCGACAGTCTGCCATCAGCATTATTCCTAAAACAAACAACTAAAGTCTTCACATATGTATTTATCAGTCAGCATTAGTCAAATGTTTCAATACCCGTCCAAGTATTATCTTCAGTAACCATCACCACTATACCACAACCTTAATGTCAAACTTTAACCATTGGATCTGCCACAAGGCAACAAAATCTAACAGTTGCAGCAACTTAAACTTTAAACAATGGATCTACCACAAGGTAACAAAATCTGACACTTGGAGCAAGTTAAACTTTAAATATTGGATCTGCCGCAAGGTAACAAAATCTGACACTTGAAGCAAGTTAAACTTTAAATATTGGATCTGCCGCAAGGTAACAAAATCTGACACTTGGAGCAACTTAAACTTTAAACACTGGATCTGCCGCAAGGTAACAAACTCTGACACTTGGAGCAAGTTAAACTTTAACCATTGGATCTGCCGCAATACCATTCTTTTCTTTCAACGCAAGTCAGCAAAACAGTTAAATTCATGCCAGTTAGTTAATTGTTAATCAAACTAATGTAATTACTAAATATATTTATTTGTGTGTCATATTCAAAGGTACTTGAAGTTTCTTGCATTCATATCAATTGTCGACAATAATAATTACATTTTTTTATTTCGTTTTCAAAAAAATATTAATATCTAGCCTTTCTGCTTTTTTCTCTTCAACTAAATTGGTGTTGGCCTCTAGGTAATGACTTCATTATCTCCAGTTGTGTTGTCTGGTAAAGAAAGGGTCGTGAAGAAAAAAGGTAACTCTTTCTTTTTTTTTTCAAAACTTAATAATTTTCTGTACTTCTTCTTCCGACAAGATGAAACAAGATTTCAGGACCAATGCGTTTCTCTCTTCCAAAAGAGGTAAAGGGGTGAGGATTTTAATTACGTAGTACGTTTTTGTGTCGCAAAAACAATTAGCGAGCTGTCAAATCCGAGAGTAAATTTGTAAAAAAACAGAATGATTAATGATCTCGTTATAGTTTAGCGCAATGTCCCTACTACCGTGCCTGGGGTAACGAGTTCAAACCCTGATGGATTATTTGTTTTTTTAAAAAAAGAGAAAATTTAGTTCATGAGCATTATGTATGAAAATAATATTATGCATTATACGTGTTCCCACTTGCAGACTTCAAAAGAAAATTTCCCCCTCATCCCTCTGAAATTTGCACAGTGGGTTTCCGTACGTTTGGCGTATCTGACTTCTGTGATCTCGAGTATACTTTACAAACTTAGGCGAGTCGTAGAATTTGCGTAAAATTTTTCATTTATCACAGCTTTTGTGAATCCCTTCTAACTCCAGTTTCCATTTTGTCAAAATGTGTCACTGAAGCGACCCCTTTTCGCTTGGTCGCAACGTGTCTTACCCTCTCCCCTTTTGTGTGTGTGTTCTTTTTCTTTTTTGTTCGTGCTTTGTCGGCGATATTTTTCGTCTTCGACTTTCTTCAATGAGTTTTATTTGTCCAGATGACAGTGAAAATTAGTCATACATTTCTTCTGTTTCATTCTTGTGTTGGCGGAGTTTTATCTTTATTGCTTCTTCATTTTATTACTTAATATTTCCTTGCATATTTTATTTGATCATTTTCTTCAACAATGCTTCTTTCGTTTAAAATCGTCAAAAACAAATTGAAAGATCTGATGGTTGACTTATTCTCGTTGAAATTTTGGTGGTAAGCCACACACCCCTTTCAGATCATCCTTCTGTTTTAATTCTCGTCTCTCATTGGCTGAGACCAGTCAGGAGTTCGATCATGGTTGCCCACTTTGAATAGCTGTACAAGAAGCTGGGTGCTCTTGAAATTGCTAATATGTCATATAAGAATATTAATGCAGCGTATTATCTAAGAAAATGGAAATATAAAGGTAGCCTCTTCCTTGGAAGACAATTTGTAGTATCAGTTTCTACGTACAGAGGAAGTGATGCTGAGAATTTATCACCGGCAGTAGACGGTCTTAAGCTTCCATATTGTCCCCATCTACAGACCCTGAAGTATGTTTTGCTGGTTTGTGTGTGTGAAGTGGTTTTCAAGTATATATGTGATGTGCAGTGGTTTTCTTTCGTTTTCTAAATAAAATATATCATTTGTGGTGCTAAGCCCCTTTCTTCTGTGTGTGTGAAAGTGATTCATTGTATCTACAGCATGTCAGCGGTTTATGGTATGTCTAGTGGAAGTATGTGTGAACTGGTCATGTCAGTCTAACTTGGTAGGCGCCGGGGTCGGTTTTCTGTCAGGTAATGTATGCTTAATGTCTTAAAAGCCCTCTTTCTCTCCCAGAAACCCAAGTCTGTTTCACCTACGTTCAGATAGCTAAATTTCAGCACTTTAGATTTTGATTCGTATTCGTTGAATATTTTGCCTTGCACCATAGTTGATGCTGCCTTACAGAATGCACGTTATTTTCCCATTCAGCATTTTTGTTCTTTTTTTCGGAAACTGGTATGTTTAAAGTTGCACGAAATTTCTACAGCATGTCCGTTTTTGTCAGACGTAAGATTTTGTCGATTCTCTATGGTTTATTCCGGTAACCAGCAAAATCAAAGCTTTCTCGTTGCGTTAAAAGCCGTAAGCCATTTCTGTTCATATAAATTCGTGTTGTAAATCAATACCTAACCCAACCATAGTATAGCAAGACTGTATTATCAGAACGGAGGTTGTGTGAAGTTTGAAAAATGAAAATTACATACGAAATTTTTGACAACGTTTTTTAAAATATCAAAGTAAATTGCTACCCAGTAGATACATTGTAAATAAGTCTTTTCGTAGAAAGAAATGTTACTCTTCAGAAATTGTGGAAATTTTATTTTAACTGGGATATAGTACAGAATGTCTACCACGTTTTGGAAAGTGAAATAACCTTTTTTTAAAATAATAATAATAAGTATGTCAAATATTTTCTCAACTTTTAGGCAGAGCTTTTCTGTAAATAATTAATTTACCTTTTTGTCATGTGAAATTAACAGCATCTTCAATGCTCATTTTGATGTTCAAGAGATTCTCTTCGCAAACTTCTTTTCTTTTCCAAGAAAATTCTTTTGTCTTGGAATCAGTCTTTTGCCTTGCGTTTGTCATTTTTAAATAAAAATAAATTACATTTTTACCAGATATTTCTTGTGTAAAGGGTATCATTATGATGTAGGTAGATTACCATGACTATGGTATTGCTGATAAGGTTCCCAACCTTTCATTATTTCAGTCCGCGAAGTGTTAATTTATGTGTATGTGAGAAGGTAATTGCAGATCAAGTTAAAGTTTGATTTTGATCCAATGCTTCAGCAATCTTTAGGGAATAGTCAAATCAGTTGAGCTCATCCAAATTTCGTGTTAAATGTTAACTAGTGAAAGGCTGTGTTGAGCCTTGTACTATTTTAGGGACCTAGTTGCGTTAGGTCACTAGATTAACATTTTGTGTTTTGCTTTCCTGCGGGATGTTCTCGCCTGCGTCCCCCACCTCCCCTGGGATCTTTTCCCGCGTGTTCTAGCCTTCGACTTTTTGTCAACTTTCTGCGTTTTCGCACTTCTTTCGGGCTTCTTCCATGCATACTTCGTTGTGTAGCCTAGTGTGTGTTCTGTCTTCGATGTGGCTGAAGCAGGGTGCTGATGGGTAGGTACCCTCCCTGTCTTCAGGTCCAATAGCGGTTTTCTTTCATTATGTTCCCTCTCCTGTGGCGTAATATAGGCTTGTTTCCAAGGTAGGTTTGACGACGTTGAGTCTGGGTAAGTCCCCTTTTTGCAACAGGGTGCCGCGGGCACCTGGCTTGCTTTTTGTGTCTACCTACTTTCGTTTCTTGAAACAGCCTGTGGGACATCACATCACAATGTGATCGCATTTATTATTAATAATTATTTTCTAGCATTTTCGTGACCATGGGTTAGCGGAGGTTAGGTAAGGTCAGGTTCGCACAAACAGATAGAAATGTATTTTGAACGAAGAAACGAAAATGTAAAGATACATAACCGAATCTGACCGTACCTAACTTACCCTAACCCATGATCACCAATCTAGGATAATCTACGGAAAATGCCAGAAAGCAATTATTAATGAATAATATGGAGATAATATATTTTGAAAGAGAAATAACTTGCATCCGCCGAGATTTGAACCGGGGTTGTTTCACTCCACAAATCAACGCTTTAACCAATTACCCACAGTATGAGCTGGCAAATAGAGATATCGAAGTTGTATTTACACTACACACGTGTTACGTAACAATGCTAAGAAATTTCATTCGCGCGTGCAGTCCTGTAGTCCCACAATTATCACAGTTTATACGCTAAGTTCATGAATCTTTCAACAGAGATCATGTTTCCATTAAATATAGGGAAGAAATAAGTTAATTTCTACAAAAATAACGGAGGCAATGACTTCATTGTCTCCAGTTGTGTTGTCTGGTAAAGAAAGGGTCGTGAAGAAAAAAGGTAACTCTTTCTTTTTTTTTTCAAAACTTAATAATTTTCTGTACTTCTTCTTCCGACAAGATGAAACAAGATTTCAGGACCAATGCGTTTCTCTCTTCCAAAAGAGGTAAAGGGGTGAGGATTTTAATTACGTAGTACGTTTTTGTGTCGCAAAAACAATTAGCGAGCTGTCAAATGCCAGATAAATTTGTAAAAAAACAGAATGATTAATGATCTCGTTATAGTTTAGCGCAATGTCCCTACTCACGGTAACTACCAAACTATCGAGACTTTTTTACCCTCATGATGAGAACACAGTATTCATGGAAAACTGTCGATGTTTTCCGGCTACTCCGATATTTTCCATGTCAAGCTTTGCCTTTAAATACTTAAGAAAAAGGTAAAAACTAAGCAAATCAATACGTTTAAATTAAAAGAAAACTAAAAATGTCTAACAGTTTCATCAACTAACTTACTACTTGGCGTGATCAGACACACGGAAATTCATAAAGAAAACAACTTCATTAGACTCTGTATATAGCCCCTGCTCACCTCCTGCGGACACGCTATAACGTGACCGGGCTTCTTACGTAACACGTGCACTGAAAATACAAGTTAAAAAGCCTCTTTTGCCAGGTCGCCTTCGTGGACGACTAGTCAAGACGTCAGCTTCTTGAGTGAAAGATCCCGTGTTCGAATCCCGTCTGGGTCAACACTTTTTCTTTTTCTTTCAAAATATATTTTCATACGTTTATATTTATTATTAATAATTGCTTTCTTGCATTTTTCGTACATTATCTTAAATTAGTGACCATGGGAACATGGAGGTTAGGTAAAGTTAGGTGCGGTCGTCACACTTTTTGTTCTCAGATACGTCACAGTTCTTTTCGTCGGAGCAGACAGCAACTTTCTCTATTTCCAAGCCAAACGACCACGGCTATAGTGCAGTGTCGTGACAACGTCTAACAAGCCAGCAATCCCGTTTCTGATTCACTCCTGGCAGCCAATCCTATAGCGTCTACACAACCCCTGTTCCTACTACATCTATGCATACCCCAACGTATGATAATGTAGTAGGAACAGGGGGTGGACTAGAATAAGTGAATATTATTAATTAATAATTCAGTTTGTGTAGACGCTATGGGATTGGCTGCCAGGAGCGAATCAGAAAGAAGATAGCTAGCTCGTTACAAGTTGTTACGTTTATGTATTTCCGTGTGTCTGATCAAGCCGAGTAGTTAGTTAGTTGATGAAACTGTTAGAAGTTTTTAGTTTTTTAACTAAATGTATTGATTTGTTTAGCTTTTATTTTTTATCTTAAGTATAATAAACCAAACCTTTGACATGAAAAATATCGGAGTAGCCTGAAAACATCGACAGATTTCCATGAATACTGTGTTCTCATCATGAGGGTAAACAAGTCTCGATGGTTTGGTGGTTACCGAGCTAGCCTCTCGTGTCTGCAGTCGCGAGTGCAAACCCGAATAAACCCATTTTTTTAAAAAAAAGAAATGAGACTTAGGTTCATGAGTTAAAAAAACCCTGGTAAACTCAATTTTCTATTCTTTAAATTTTATTTCAAATTATCTTTTTAAATAATATTTTTTCAATAACATTTCTGTTTCTATTTGTGAGTTTCTTCTACCACGATATATTAAAATTTGAGTTAGTCTACACGTCCTGTAATTAACATTACGCACTTTGAATTGACCATGAATTTGAATTTCATTTATGGCCTTTAGGCATCTAAGGCTCAGGCCAGGATATGGAAGGGGAAAGGATTTGGGAAGGTGTCGGCCGGGACCTAAGTTGATGGTATCATCCCGGTATTTGTTGAGGACAAAATTTAAAAAAGCTCTTAAAGGTTGCCATAGTTTAATTTATTTACACTATTTATTATTTATTACATAGGTGAATTAATATATTGTTGAAATGAAAATAACGTGATAAAATTAATATTATGCATTATATGTGTTCCCACATGCAGACTTACAGGGGGAATTTCCTCCTCATTCCCCTGTAATTCGCACAATGGGTTTCCGTACGTTTGGCGTATCTGACTACTGTGAATTCGAGTATACTTTACAAACGTAGGTAAGTCGTAGAATTTGCGTTAATTTTTTCACGTACCACAGCTTTTGTGAATCCCTTCTAACTCCAGTATCCATTTTGTCGAAATATGTCACGATACGTTCACATTTATTATTAATAATTGTTTTCTAGCATTTTAGTGACGATGGGTTAGCGGAGGTTAGGTAAGGTCAGGTTTGCAGAAACAGGCAAAAATGTATTTTGAAAGAAAGAAACGAAAGTGTAAACATACATAACCGAACTTGACCTTACCTAACTTACCCTAACCCATGGTCACGAATCTAGGATAATCTACGGAAAATGCAAGAAAGCAATTATTAAAAAATATAAAGATTGAAATATATTTTGAAAGAAATTTTTTTCGCACGCGCCGAGATTTGAGCCCGGGTCCTTTCACTCAAAAAGCCGATGCCTTAACTAATTACCCACGGTCGGAGCTGGCAAATGGAGATATCGAAGTTGTATTTACGCTACATATGTGATAGTAACAATGCTAAGAAATTTCATTCCTACCTCCCAGAATGTTCATAGGGTATACGCTATGTTTATGAAACTTTCAACAGAGATCATGTCTACATTAAATATAGGGAACGAATAAGTTAATTTCTATAAAAAAACAAGAGAGAACGCAAAATGCTTTAATTAAATTCTAGTAAGGTAATAACAACGAAATTATATGCATAATTTGTTACATTAAGGGAATGAGAAACAAGATCGCTGCGACTTTTGCACAACTACAAAGCATCTATATCAGTTCAAATTCAGTTACAATTCTTTATGTCGAATGGTCGACTCTGAAGCCAAGGGATACAAGTGATATAAACGAATACAAACGTTCAAGGTAATCTTTGTATGACAGAACCCGAAATATGTAAAGGTCCAAGGTTTCTTTGCATAAAATATGTCAGTTTTGTGTCACATATATATTTCGGGTTATATATCCAAGATTCATCTTACTTCTTTCTGTTCGTCATCTCTCACTTGTATCCCTTGGTTTCTTGAGTCAACACCTAAGTCTTACTTGTTCCGCCTTTATAAATCTATTCAGTATAGTATGCTGGGACTTATTCCATATATCGAAAAATCAAACTTCTACCTTGCTTTTGAAAAACATAAGTCAAACCTCATATTACTCAAGAACTGCACACAAAATATCACATTTCTACAAAAGTATTATTGTAGTGAAAAGATAGCAATAATATACTGATTCACATCCTGTAGTTATATCCTTTTCCTCTTCTCAGCATTTCCCCCCGATCAAGTGGAACCAAAAGTATTTGACCGTAGTAATCTCAAGCGAACAGGCAAATTAATTAAATAAATAAACGAAACGAAAGTAAATGTTATACGCATCTTAGCAGAAAGTATACGCTAATCTATAAGATTAATCAGAGAGTATACGTAGAGTGTATGGCTGTCGGAATTTTAAACGGAAGTTGAGTCAACAACACGTCACTACTGGCTTGTTACGTAACACGTGAACTGTAAATAGAACTTCAGAAACAAGTTTCGCCAGGTCGCCTCGGTGACCTGGTGGTTAATGCGTTAGCTTGTTGAACGAAAGAGCCCGGGTTCGAATCCCGCCAGGAGTAAAACCTTTTTCTTTCAAAATATATTTTCATATGTTTATATTTATTATTAATAATTATTTTCTTGCATTTCTCGTAGATTATTTTAAATTAGTGACCATACGAACGTGGAGGTTAGGTAAGGTTAGGTTTGGTCATGTATATTTGCACTCTTTGTTCTCTGATACTTCATAGTTCATGACGCCACTTCCGTTCCAAATTGCGACAAAACGATACCCTCGTGGGTATACGACGTAACTTGCTGACAGGCGCAAGTTTAATGGCTGTTTTAACAAAACATTTGTTATGGTCTGTGAGACTAAGTGGTTAGCATGTCAGACTATTATTCTTAAGTCGTGGGTTCGATTCCCTACCTGGATTTCAAATTATTTTCTTCAAGGAATTAAGCACTGTAAGTGATGTTCGCGATTGCTACTGAAAGACATTTACCACGTGAAGCGAGAAAAACACATGACCGAGAGAGAAGGGGCAGGGAGAGAGAGACGCAGATTGTGTATTCATAAGTGTTAACATTTAATTTATTTCCATGTCTTGCGCCATTTTGCTTTCCCTCTTTCCTTGTTTTATCCTCTCTTTTTTGTTCTTTCCCCGTCTTCTTACACGCTCTCTCTCTCTGTCTCTCTCGCTCTCTCTCTCTCTCTGTGTGTGTGAACAATGCATAGTGACGATTGCTGCGTGATGTCCATATTATTATTTTCCTTTCCTTTGCATTAATTCCTATCTCTGAGAACTTAACATGAATGGCATTTCTGTCTATCTCGTGGCTCTCTGAGTGATGCTCACCAACTAATTATTTCTAGTTCTAAATGGAGGAATATCCTGGTATTCCATGTTTTGGCGCATATTTGTACTGTCATGATGTTGGTCTACCTATAAGGCGTACAATGAAACAATTCTCATCGAGGAAATCGCTTCCGTTTCTTATATATCCTACCTCCATTTTCTTTTGTAAGTGGCTGTACAAATTGATTAAAATGTAAAATAAAAGAGTATAAGGTATTTACTTATAAATAGTAACAAAAGAAAGTAATGCGTTTGTGAAAATATAAAAAAAGAACTCGCCGGGAATCTAACTTTGATCTCCCGGCTGGCGATCCAACGCCCTCCCACCTACGCTATGCGCGGGGGGGGGGGATTGTAAACAGAGGGTAAGACGACAACATGACTCATAGATGGCAATGCAGTAAGATTACGTTACGTATGGAATTATTTAATCTCATCATACAGTCTATTTATTCTCAACTTCCTCTGGAACGTTCGCAAGACGCGGATGAAACTCGAGCTTAGTGTTAGCAAGACGCACAACGTTTCCTCGCCAGAAAAAGCTGTTATTGTTTACAAACATACTAACCTGATCTTTTCTCTTTTATCAGGAGTTCTCTCCTTGCCCCTACACTTAACACCAGGGTGTTATCTGTTAAACAAAGAAGTACAGGGGAAATTAACGCCCAAGCATTCCAGAACTTAATCGAGTACTGACGTCAGTAAACTGGTTTAATTTCTCTACAAGAAAATTGGCAAGTGAGGTAGCAAGGAAAACACACAAAGTGAGAAGGAATTCCCTCTGTTTGCCCCCTACAAATAACACGCAGTTCCAGATTACCCTAACCCCCTTTCCTATTTTAAAAGAAGATAGTGAAATCAACATTTTATGAGTTAATGTACACTTGTGTTTCTTCTTGGTGTCTTCCAGGCATGATTTTCTCTCCCATTCACACTTGCTAATTTTTTCTGCATCGATTTCGACGAAAATCACTCACAGTTGGTGCAATATTAGAAAACTAAAAGATCTCTAATCTTTATATTTTAAAATCTTTCCCGCGCTTTCAAAAATCAAAATGGTGGTTATACTTTTCCAAGACCTTAGTCATTTTGCCTCCCATTACCAACTGCCAAATTATTTATGTGATTCCTTCCTTTGTCAAGAGGGTAATAGACTGTGACCTTCATGAGAACGGAAGGACTATTTTAACCGCATTCCGAAAACAAAATTGTATCTTTTTCTGATGGGCTGACTGTTTGTCTTCGCCATAGATCACTTAATCTTTGATGAATCTTCTTTGATAATGCAACAGCGCTTCAAACATGGCTTGACGTCTTGTTTAACTTCAAAATACCAGATTTCTTCAGGGATGGAAACGAAAACCTGCCTCAAGGTATCATACACAATGCAGGTTAATATATTACTGATTTGTTTCTGTTCATGTCAAATCAGGGTCTATTAAAAACTTTTATCATTAGAGGAAAATGCTACGCAATTTTGCACCAACCCAATACAAATTTTAAAACTAAGTTGCTGCATTCTGTTTTAAAAATAATTCTTTTTTTTTTAAATACTAAATATGAAAATAACGAGTTATCCAAGTTTATAATATTTGTTATTAGAAGGAAAAATAAAGCTTTGGCAAGTAGGAATATCTAAAATTGCTTGCATATAGACGAAAAACAGTTCCATACTTTTTTGTGTGCTTAAGTATAAAACAAAATTTCACCCCCAGAAGTAAGTTTGTTCATACTTACAGATTATTTTTTTTAAAATAAAGAAAGCTTCCTGTTTCTACAGTTCATTTAGCAGAGAGGACACAAGTTTGTACACACATGAGTTTATCACACAATTATTCCCAGAGGATGCAGAGAAATTGCTAACTGGCCACTTACACAATTAACTTAGCAAATAGCAACCACTTCCTCCCAGAGAGTACTGTTACCCATGCAACGTCAAGCATGTGATTAGGTGTGTGGAAAAATGAAAGAAAAAATATGATGCAAGTTATTTGATCATCGCGTCGGCTATATATAATAACAATCTTCATCATCAGTATTTTGCTGAAAGTAGCAGGTTCTTCAAGGGAAGCTAAGCCCTCTCCATACATCCCGATGTTACACCATTTTCTCTTTTATCTAAGCGTATTACTTTGTTCATTGATCCGCAAATACTATTACTACTGCTACTACTACTACTACTGCTAATAATAATAACAATAATAATAATATAAAACTCTGCGTTCCACACATTTTAGTATTTAGAAACGATAAAATGTTTTTAACTAAATTTGTACGTTTATTTAAAACATATAATGCATTTGGGTCGTCGACGTCAGGATTTTCAAAAACCGTAAACATTTCACTGTAATAAAACCGCACTTCTTGTACACTTCCAACTTCTTATCCCCTACTGCGTACACAAATATTTACAGCTGTGGACAAACGTATTGTCGCATGTCTTTAAAGAATATTTCCCAAATTCGTGAAGATGTCCCAAATTTGTGTGACATCTACTAATGAAAATTAAAATTCGTTCCCATTGCATTACAAAATGTATCACTCTCTGAGGTGAAATAAACTAAGGAACTATACAAATTAGTAGATTTTTATCTATGTAGAATTCTTTTCTTGACGAAATATCGTCCTCGTTAAGGTACTTATGAAGACAGTATTTTTCTTAAAAGTGCTTTATCTGATTGTGCAAGACAGCAAATTTCTACGGTGTTTAAATATATTTATTTTTGGAATAAGAAAAGTCAGTTATATACATTCAGCAAAACTTTTGTCCATAGCTGTACATGTAGTTCGCAAGTATAACTTGATAATCTCCTGCCCATTCATTCCTGCTTCAAACTTCAATATACCGAAAGAGAAAAAAGCAGGCTTCGTTTATTCATAGTTTAGTTGCTGAAAGAAAAAAAAAGAAGAAAATTCAGAAAAAGCAAAGGTATTCTGTCCTCACCTCCAATCTTACAATAACGGAGATTCCAGTCCCTTGGTAGCATCACAGAGATTAAAACATCATTTTTTTAAAAAATATGTTGGCAACACTGAAGTCCTTAGCGACGGACACATACAGTATTTCTTCTATTGTGTCGAATAAAGTTTATCCTAAGTTTGCTCGAGATAAATCGAGATAAATCTAAAAGCAATACTGGACTGATCGATGCTATTAACAATTTAATGAATATATGAAACGAGGGAACGTAGGGGACAGTTAACGGCGATCGTACACTTCCAGATGTTGATCAAGTCTTCAGTTCTAATTAAGCTATTTACGACTGTTATCGTTCTGCGGTACGTTTCTCAATTTAAATCTTAATTATTGCAAATAACGTTAACACTATTTATAGGTTGTGCTCCGGTACAATTAAAGCTCAAGAATTACTACTCAAACTATAATAATAAAAGTAAAACAGGCCGAAAGCCACCGGAACCGAAAAAAAATGGTTAGAACTGAAAGTATTGTCCATTTTTGATCAAGCGGAAAATGGACGAACGAGGTTAAAATGTTTGCTCATAGTCTGGTGTCTAATTTTTTAATACAAATCGAGCACTCCAGTACCGCTACGTACAGCTAAATGTTCAAATCTGAATAGCGTTAATTTCAGTGAGCTCTAATTCATACTGGAGTGCTCGATTGCATTACAAATTAAATTAGTATCTTAAACCAGACACCAAAGTAGTAGTGTCTCGAGACAGAAGGAATGAACTCGCACATTCCAATTTTCACAACTAGATGACAATACAAGGGTTACATCAATATGTACTGTACATAGAAGTAAATAAATAATTTCAAAGTAAATACAGTACATAATTAGTTTAGAGAACACTTAATAACCTTGTTTCTAGATCTCAACAAAGAATAACGCAAGCTATTGCTAACTTTATATCACCGCTTTCCCTGTCTAATCGTGTCAAAAGAATATATTCTAAGCACGTTTGCTACCTTTCATAGCAATTCAAGGGACCCACGGAGCCTTGGTGATTGTAATTAGAATTAACAGCACTCATTTCGTTACAATCCTTTAACATTTAGATCACACATCTACGTACAAAATATAAATAAATTACTAACAATGTGGAAATGAATTAACAGATAGTGAAGGAACCTTCATTATCAAAATGAAATAAAAATAATTTTGATGTAACTTGAAATCTTATTTTACGTAAAGGTGATAAATAAATTCCGTAAAGATCTCTCAATATAAGCCACAATAACGCTTATGGGCGATTTATTATTAATGTGCATTACAGGTCCCAATATGTACCTATGGAGTAAAGTGTATTACTACTTTGAGGGATATCGTCCCTCGGCGAGCATTGTTCCGAAGGAAAGTAGCGACCAGGGCTTTTACTCTAGTCTAGTAGATTCCCGGCATTTTGCTATTGACACTTTTGAAAATCCCAGCAAACATGGTCTGCAGCAGCACTCGAACCCACAAGTTTCCCCAGTACCGATCCCGAATTCACGACCAAGACGGTGATATCTACGTTTATAAAAGTACTAGTAGGCTTATTAGGTACAGTTCGTGATTTAAGGGCTGATTTTCATCCAAGCTTGCGTTGTTTGCGATTTGGGTGAGTAGCCAATTGAAGCACGTGTTTTATTGCGTGTTTTCTTGCAAGGTAAGTGTAACACGTGTTTCCATTGGCTACTCACTCAAATCGCAAGCAACCCAAAAGTATTTGAAAATAAGCCCTAATGGTCTCTCCCACCCAGTGGCGGCCTTAGGTACGGAGGAACCAGGCAACTGCCCATGACCCCGCGCTGCGGACTACTAATTAGTAGTTTTGCCTGCCTGAGTGCCTGGAATCTCCTAAAATACTGCAGTGGTAGTTCTTTATCATGTACAAATAAATGACCAGTGTTTCATTATTGCATTTTGTTTATTTTCAAATTGAAATTTGTTTACCATATTTGATTAAGAAGGTACCAGGTTTTAGGAGCTCTCCGTTTTCTCTCTCTCTCTCTCTCTCTCTCTCTCTCTCTCTCTCTCTCTGTGTGTGTGTGTGTGTGTGTGTGTGGAAATAAGTATAAAGTAAAAATCAAGGCGAAATATACCCTAACAATTATATTATACTGGGAATAATAGCCATGATCACAATTACTGTTGCGTCTGCCGGGAGGTGCTCTAAGCTGAAGCTCATCAAACCTATCTAAGGAACACCATAACTCAAGACCAGACGTCTGCTTTCGCACTTCTGTCTATAGAAAACGACGTTGCATCTACTCTAGATTATAGCGGTAAGATTGAAGATTTTACCAACGAGAAAAGTTTTAGAATTAGCCTTTAACTACAAAAAAAGCTGTACTTGTTTATTTAGTTAAAGATATTTCTCGAATTCATAATTATACGATATTGTTATATGCTCAGGTTTTCATAATTTTAATTTCCATTTTTAATTAGATTTGACCAACAGTGTATATTTCATTTGTACAAGTTTATAAGATTTCCATCTGTATTAGATTTAAGATATGTTAAGACGACTGTGAATCATGATACTAGGTTTATTGCATCAGAGCTCCAAAGTATCCATAAACGACATAGCAACGTACAAGACGTGACAGTAACACCATTTCCGTTCTCAAATTATATTTCTAAATTACGAACTACCGTGTGACATCAGATCTAATCTTGACTCACAAGAACTTTGAAATCCAATATAAAATCCCAGGCGATTCCAGACATCATGGACACCTAATAACGTCACTAACAGGAAATGTTTCAGACTTAACCTTCAATCAACACCCTCCAAGAAGATGAGCTAATTCAACCTTGAATTAGAGTAAACTATCTTACGTGAGACAAAACTGATCCTTTCTTTCTTTCGAAGACAAACATATAAAATAGTGTAAAAACAACGATCAAGACGCTCTTGTACCGACTCACTCGTCAGACACTTGTCAGAGCAAAGAAGCTCAGAAGAACTCTTATAATTTTGACGCCAAAAGAGAAGACACATCTATTGTTGAAATTTATTCTTTCTATCTTCGATCTGGACATAAAGTGAAACTTAATGGTTTAAACACGATTAAACCAAAATTAACCAACAGGGACAGTTTATTTATAAAGTGCATCTTCACATCTTTAATTCATCTTTAATTCGACTTTGAAAATCACAGGTACGTTGCAGTCTCTAGAAAATTGTATAAAATGGCATTGTCTTTGTTTTGATTTAAAATGGTACTTGGAACATAGCTTAACTTAGCATAACTTAAATTAGTTTTAGTATTCAGATTTTGTTTTATCTTGTTTTCCATATATTTGTCTTTTAGCATCAACGTAAGTCATGATTCATACGCCGTCCCAAATTTGTAATGATTTTTTGTTTTAACTTTAATTTTTAATCATGTAGCTTCATCAGTCACAAGTTCAAAAATAAATGTATTTTTAATTGTCATTTAGAATTTCTCATAAACATCCATGACCTTTAGAGAAGGTGGCAACCGCCTTGTACTTAGGTACTATTCCGGAACTTCAACTCTTCCCGTGAAGAGCGATGCTTTTAGATAAAAGTAACTTCTCTCATAAGCCCTCCAACTAACTTTTATTAGGGTACCAACCCAGCCATTTATCAATATTGTATTTCATAACATCGCCTTTATTTCTTGCAAATCAATGTCTCAATTAACGGTATAAAAATTCTTCGGGATCATATTCAACCAACTTTGAGTTATTTTTTTTACACACACACATGTATGTATGTTCAAATTCGTCTTCCTTCGAAGCAGGTACTTGGCTCAAAGCTCTACCTTCGCCCCCTCTCGGCCTTCACCTCAGTAATGAATATTTCCGAATAGCAGTTGAAATTCGCCTGGGTGCAGATATTTGTGAAAGTCACAAATGTCAGGCATGTAAAACAGAAGTAAATAAAAAATGATTACATGACCTTTCTTGTTTCAAAAGTGCAGGTAGACATCCTCGTCACTCGAATGTTAATGACATTATAATGAGAGCACTAATCTCAGCTGGCATTCCTGCAGTATGGGAATCTATTGGATGTAGCAGAACAGACGGTAAAAGACCAGATGGGATGACTCTGTTACCCTGGAAGAGAGGCAAACCGTTAATTTGGGACTTCACTTGCTCAGACACGTTCGCTCCTTCCAACCTCCCTTTCTCCTCAATCCAGGCGGGAAATATCGCCAGTCGAAACGAAGCTGAAAAAAGAAGAATATATAATAATCTTCCACAGAAGTACCATTTCATACCCATTCCTATCGAATCCAGTGGTTTATGGGGAAAAGAAGGCCTGAACTTCATAAAAGAAATAGGTAAGCGTATCACACAATCATCTGGTGATGATAGAGCAAGCACCTTTCTTATCCAAAGAATAAGCATGGCAATTCAAAGAGGTAATGTAGCTTCAATCCAGGGAGGAATTCCCAAGGGTAAGGAATTAGATGAGATATTCCTACTGTAATTTTGATTTATTTGACGGAATGTTTGTCACTATCCATAATTATAAGTAGGTAACCGTTAACATGAAGCCTACCGTTGTGGCAGATGAAATGTTTCCTGAAGGAGCTGGACCATACATGGAGATGGAAGAGGTAGGAGGTTCTGATGGCCTGTTTATGTGTTTGGCGGCAAATGAGAAAGCAGACTTTTTCAATGATTTCGAACACATAGTTGATGATGACGATCTGCAGTGATTATGATGGTGGACTTCCGAATCTTGTGACCGCAAATCACAAAATTCGTATACGTAATATTGAAGTTATGTTATTTCCAAACTGTTTCATTAGAAATGAACAACATTTACATTTTAGTTTAAATGTTCTACCAGATACAATTGTAATAATAAAACAATTCCTTTGTTAATTAGATTGTGGAAAAAGTTGATTGAAATGAAATGTTATTTATAATTTTAATAAATAAAACCTGCGCTACAATCAAAATAAGTTTACTCTAGTGGATTTAAATGTGAACGATTGAGCTATTTCTTTTTTTCGTCTCTGTATTGGTGATAATACATATTGGTCAATTGTACATATTTCGTGGTTTTGGTTATTGTAATTTCATGGGGCCCCATGATGAGCCATTTCCCAGGGCCTCGCAAAGGTTATGGCATCTATCTCTCTTCAAATGCAATAATCAGGGTCGGATTTACCACTAGGCTCGGGCCTAAGGGCGCAACTTTCACAGGGGCGCACTTTACAAGGAAAAATTAGAAATCACTAATCAAAAGGCGAAACAAAAAACATTTTCGTCGAAAAAAAAGGACCAAGTAGAGGGAGTGCCAAACACCATCACCTTTGACCCGGGCGACCCCCTTATTTATAACTGACTTTATAATGTCTAGGTTGGAACGGGAAAAGGACGGGAGGTGTGACGGGGGAACGATAGGGGCGCTGATAGTCATGGACCTAGGGCACCTAGTCGCATAGATCCGGTCCTGGCACTAATGCACTACAGCAATGCGTTTGTAAACAGATGTGATAATTCTGCTTACGCGTGAGCTCGGGTAAATCTTATAATAAAAATAATGAATCAGATGACGAAATCATTTTGTTTATTATTGAAAGAGCATCATTGTTACAGATTTGGATATTCAGTACAATAATCAAGCGATTTCAACCATTAAAAAAATCGGCGTGAATAGAACTCTTGACATGGTTATGAACTTTGTTTTCTAAAAGTTTGAACTCTCTAGGCTTGAATTTGTAGGAGCAGCATTGAAATTTCGTGCAACGATAAGAAAAAAAAAGAAAAAAAAAGAAAAACGAGTACGAGATAGATACGAAGGTAGCGCTCTCATTCCCCATCTCTACCTCATTCAAACTATATTTCATGACTTTGTGTCACTTTCAACGCCACCTGAAATATATTTCAACGGGGACTGGAGGACTTCGCCCTATAAAATCATTTTTCCACAAATAAGAAAAACACTTATTCTTTTGTTTTATGTATAGTTTTTACCTGCCTAGTTTCGTGCAAATCAGTGTGCATCATTTTGCGGATGTTCCTAGTAAAACACACTGTGAAATGTGAAAACCCAGCACAACATGTATAATTTTATGGACTTGACAGATATCTACAGAGAACACACGTGACAAGTGCAAGCGATGATATTTTGCAGTCAACACTAATCGAGGAGACAGGAAAATAGTGACCAAGGCCTTTGTCGAGGTACCAGCATTTGCTTGCTGAAATTGAGTGAAGTTCTGGCTCGCAACAGAACTCGAACCTGCGACCATAACCAGTAGACCACAGTGGCTAGATACGTTAGTTAGCTTCCGAAATATCGTTGAACTGGTCTAACTTGCGTGAAAAGAAATAGGTTTGCAGATATCGATTACCGTTTGTAAATACCCATTACTTTGAACAATTTTCTCCATCCCTAGTAGCACATAAACGTGTTTTCGACGTTAATTTCTCGTTTATTTCGTTGTCGATTGAAAAAAGTACTTTTAATTTTCAATCATATTTCAACAAAGACTTTTTATCGTTGATAAGACGTTAATAAGAGGTATATTCAACTATCATTTTAAATTATGGTACAGATTTCGTTTCATGGAATTCTTTCAATTAAATTAAAGGCTAATTGAATGACATTAACTATTGTTTTGTGTTCTCTTTTGCATGTTGAAAACACGCTGAATTTCAATCTATATTCCGAGGAAAATTTGATTTCGTTGATAGGACGTTCGTTCATAAGTGTATTGTTTAAGTTAATTGCACAAAAACTGTACTTAGAAGTGAATAGAATTAAATTAACTACTCCTGTTCTCATATTTATATGTTGAAAAGAGATTGAATTTTAGACTATATTTCAACTAACATTATATTTCTTTCATAGGGCGTTAATGTGACGTTTTTAACTTTCCTTTTCAAGAATGACAGATTTCGCTTCGTATGCGTCTTTCTAAGGAGACATATTATACTTATTTTGAAAAACAAATTTCATAGTGTAGTCTTTTTTTGAAACGTACAAAATATTTTCACCGTCTTTAGAATGAAATTTCACCGCTGAGTATGTGATTATTCAGATGGCGACACTTTGAGAAACGTTTATTAGTGTTTCAACGGTATTTTCATTGACTTTTTCAACTATATTTCACCGTTAATTAAACGGCTTACTAATGGTTCGAAAATATGTTTTTTTATTTCTTCATCGTAAAATCTAACGTTTATTCTCAATGTTCATTTGAATCTCTTTTCAACCATAATTAAACATTGGATAACCCGTTGAACAGGTGAAGATATACTCGTACAACGTGATTTTTATTACTCAAATAAGAAGAATTAAAATAATTAAAGATGATTCTCTATATGCTATGACGAAATCTAGAGCACATCGATCTAAAGATGAATACGCAGGATTGATACAGAACATTAGTACTTTGTAAATAATAACTTCCTTTATTAAGACATAATGTAGAGAATAAGTATGACCGGAGATGCATGTCAATGCATCCGCAACCTCGGAAGATCACATGTGAAGTATAACAGTCGTTAAGCAAAACTATTGATTAGTTACTGATAAAGAAACAAAGTACAAAAGCTGGTTACATTAAAATCAACCGGTCTAAAACAATAGATGAACGTAATTACTACAAGACGCAATGTAGCCAAATCGTACTTAATTTAGATCACAGCACAACGTTTAAAATATGTTTGGAAAACACGTGTTTTCAGCTTCCGCTTCTTGACCATGAAGACTTCGTTTATTCTTATGCTATGAGGCTCTACATGCTGGTGAAAGGACGCGTCTGGATTAATAATAATTTTATTAGTCGTTAGACAACTATTTACAGTTGTAATAGACTTCGTCATAAAAAGAATACAATAAAATATAGAATTATACAATAAAAGTTAAAATTATACACTATGTACGTAGTTTAATAATGGTCCCTTATATCCGTTTCAAATTCATCTACGCTGTATATGCAACTAATTTTAAGCATATTTTTAATGTATCTATCAAACCTTTTCTGATTGATATCTCGAATAAATGACGACGACAAGTTAAAAAATTTCATTCCAGAGCACCCATAACTTTGTTGCGACTTACTTAGTCTTACATAGGGTGTATCTATATTATCTTTTGGCCTTGTATTATAATCATGTATGTGGGTACGTCTTATGATTCTTTTACATACAGCCCTGATATACAAATATCGATGGTACGGTCATTATTTTATATTCACTATACAATTGTTTATAAGATACCCTATCAGACGCATCCTTTATACATCTAACCGCTTTCTTTTGCAATTTAAATAATTTAAAGCCCCTTTTGAATTTCCCCAAAATAAGTTACCATATATTAGATGGGGACGAAAAAAGGCATAATACGCAGAGAGCAATAGGTCTTCTTCTACCCTTAACTTTAACTCTTAGATTTGTGGTGACAGCCTTAAACCAATACGAATGCATTTACTTCAGATACAGTCTTCGTCACATAAAATTAACAGTACAATAGTAGTTTCTAGCTAGATGGCTCCGTGGTTAAGTGGTTAGAAAGACGGGCTACAAACGACGACGTGCGAAAAGTTCAAGGTTCGAATCCCACTGCCAGTGAGACAATTTACTACTAAATTAATATATTACCATGAAATCAACGTGAGAAGTCCAGCTAAATATGTTTGCCAATAGATAGCAATCAGCAACTATGCTCGGTTTTGGACAACTGGAAAAGGTTGAACAGGTGGGCATAAACAAAGTTTAAAAAAAAGTTTCTAAAATACGTTTATTCTAAACGATGATTTCAACCAGTTTCTCAACCATTATTCAACGTTCAATAAACCGTTGAACAGGCGGACATTCTGGTACGTATACAACGGTTAACTAACGTTTCGGTACTAACGTTAAATCCACGTATTTTCAACGTTTCTGTCCTACTGGGGATAATGGACCATTTTGCAAATATGCAGATAAAAAATGTCAAACTTTACGCATTTCCTCAGCAAAAGTAAATTAAAAATACCTGATTGATACGTTTCTCTTGAGAAAGCGATGCCAAGCCACAGAGCAATTTTCACCCGATTCAAAACTAAAAAAACCTGCTTTGACAAATGTGATAGCTTGATGCAAGGTTAGAAGATCAAGCCAGAAAGCTTGAATCATACAGTTTAGTTTACAAGAATCCAGGTTGAAATAGCCTTAGCAGGACAAGAAAGGAAAACATACTGTACTTCTTAAAAAAACAAGAGAGAGAGTGGATCGAAGGACCCACGGAACACTAATCCGACCGATACTTTAGTCACCAGACGACGGAATTACACGATCAAGTTGACTTTCCAAGCGTTATTTATACCTGCAAGCAAACATACTGGTCGGGCATAAAATAATTGTATATTTTTTTGTTCTGTTGTAATTAGAATGTTAAAGCTCGAGCGCAGTCTGCAATGCTGGTATTTTAGCCCCCCCCCCCCCTCTCTCTCTCTAGCCCCTGATAAAGTTTGAGATGAAAAAATAAAAACGAAAAACTCCATTAAACATTTTTCCACTTTCCATACGAACTTTGTACAGGTCGTTTCTGAGAAGGTCAGAGGCACTCATACGTGTTTTCAACGTTGATTTTAGGTTCATTTCGTTGATTAACAGTTGTGGGTTGAAAAAAAAAAAACGTTTATTTTTAAATCATATTTCAACAAAGAGGTCATTGTGTTGATAAGATTAATACAACGTGCATCTGTTATTTTCAACTATGGTATAATAGATTTTGTTTAATGCATTTCTTACTAATATTATTTCAAAACATATAATTAGAAACCAATTGAATGACACAAACTAATTTTGATGTTCTCATGCGCACGTTGAAAATATGTTGAATTTTAAACTATATTTCAACGGACATTTAATTTCAACGATACAGTAAAAGAGTAGTGGCCTCTCCAGTTAGATTCTTGGATAAGTGGTCAAGGCGTCGAGCTGCCAACGATAAGTGTATAACGGTCCTATGTTCGAAACCCACACCAGCCGCTCGGATTATTTACTGTTGGAAAATTAACACCATATAGCAACGCCATATAACACCATATATCGTCATAAAAGCAACAGATGAAATGAAACTAAATGTGTGTATACCAATAGAGACCATTAATGCTCTGTTTTGGACAACTAAATCTGTTACTTCATCGTTTCTTGTCAACCATTATTTAACGTCGAATAAACCGTTGAAACAGGCGGATATTTCGGTATATTTACAACCGTAACGTTTCGGTACTAACGTTTAATCCATGTATTTTCAATGTTTGTGAGCTACTGGGTTGTATGTATTAGTTCAAATATCAAAAGCTCAATGCAAACTTGTAACAGTTGCCGCATCACGATTTAATTTTTTTCTTTCTATGTAATTGTA